>JAPTYQ010115976.1:0-43807 GCA_029814465.1 Ostorhinchus cyanosoma
TGAAATCAATAAGACAGAAAATGCCATGGGAAATAAAAATCTGTGCACTATTAACTGCAAACAAAAACATGCGTATCTATAGATAGATAGATAGATAGATAGAGTAACTTTACAATGGTAGCCAAATTATTATACATTTATATAATTAATAAATACCAATCTGAAATTATTTACCTTTTTGCCTCCAAAATATGAATACATGTCATAATGTTCATGATGCAAGCAGATGCTCTGAGCCCAATAAATATTGGCCTTGCACATTCTAAAGAACCAAACGGCTGACTGTGAAATCGGCCTCACTTGTTTTTTGATTGGAAAATGACCTAAATCCCTTAATGATAACTCTATTCTATGGTTTATGGAGCATAACGATGACTTTTTTAGGATATTTTAATGGCCAATTAAAACACAAACAGATTAAATATCCCTTAAATATTCCAGCCAAATGTTCTAATAATGATGGTCACCACTGCAACATAAAGAAATCTCCAAAAGTATTTATGAACTCCTTTATTAGAGTCCTTGTACTATGAATTACACAGCATCCTCCTCATCCTCCCTGAGCAAATCCTTAATTGGAAAGTTCTAGCTACATGTGAATAAAATGAGATAAAAATAGCAATATGTAATTGCATTTCGTGTTGTAGGGCTTTTGTGTGGAATTTTATGTGAAGGATGTAATAGAGGCTTGTGTGTCAATGTTTAACATCTAACTGAAAGAATGTACTGCACCATGCACTACTGGGAGCTGTCCTTAGTGCTGAACCGAGTTCCATACAAATAGCTCTTGTGAGAAACAAGAAAAATAAAGGACTACATTTTAGGAGATATTTGGAGATGGTCTGATGGTATTGTTGTATAATTTAGAGAGGAAGGAGTGGGTTATTGGTTTGAGAGAAGGTGACAGAATATCAATAGTGCTGACAGAAAAAAAGGAAGATGAAGGAGAAACTGGGGGGAGGTGGGGAGGGTTGAGCATGTGAGGCAGCCACAGAAGAAGTATGCATGTGTCAGGAAAGTGTGTTTGTTGTAACAGTTGAGCCAGCGAGTATGTGACCTCTGCCACGGTGAAGATAGTACCAAGGGAGTAGAGCAGATGGAGAACTAGCTGGTGTCTCAGCGTCTCTGCAGTCCACTACTGGCATACTCTATCTGTCAGCATTAGGAAGTGAGTGGAGGCAAAGAGGGTGGTGCACGGCAAGCTGGGCAGCATGGTGTTACCCCTCAGGCTGGATATTACCTCAAGTGGGATGGGATTCATCTTTAAGAAGGAGGATCATTGAAAGAGATTCTGGATGGTAGATGACTGGAGAAAAAATTTTAAACATTAAGGCCAATTCAACAGAGAAGCACTTGAGTGATGGCACTTAGTTGGAAAATGAGCGCTATTGTGTCATGTCCATTTAGTGTTCAGATCCATTTGTGCATCTTCTGAGCTGCAGACACATGGTACCTGACTCAATATTCTGTCTCTAAAAGTGTCCAGCACTAGAGAGCCTGTCTTTCTATTTAAGTTTACATCTTCCACCGAAGCTCTGTTCCATCTTTGCACCATGATTATCTTTCCTCTGCCAGGTTCATGAACGCAGCCAATTTTGACTTTATTGTGCCATTTGCAGCAACTCGATAGAGTGGAACAGTGACGGAGATGTCATGTTATGTTTTATTTATGCATGGCTTCTATTTTTGTCAGACTGTGTAGTCATATTTCTGCATTTTTATGTCTTCATCCATATGTGAACCTGAATCACAATCTGTTTTTACCTTATACATGGATTTATTCCACTATTTATCCTTAATGAAAATTTACAGATACCAGTTAATAATTGGTCTTTTTTCACGCTAGATTAGACTCTGTTGTTGACCAAAACATTTGATGTTATTTCCAGTTTATCATTAAACTACAAGGAGATGCAGTGTTTCAGGCTATGCTGGATGTTAGTGTGTGTTTCTGGAGTTTGTTTGTATAGGTGTTGTATGTCGGGGATCTGCTTTCAGTTTGTAACTGTGTTTATTCCCTAGTTAAAAATGTATGCCTTGAGGCTTATCACTTGAATGTCTTCATGTTTTGTGCAGTCATTGTAATCATTGTGTTACAGTATTTATTATTCAACAGTAAAAATCACAGTTGCACATCAAAATAATGATGCATGAAGACTGGCAAGGTAGCATTGCCATGCCTTCAGGGTAATCGGCAACACAATGGCACTATAGAGAGCTCTTCATACACAACAAACCCTCTCTTTAAAAACAGCCTTTCACAGCAGGGGTAAAATGTTGCTATTTTCCACACTTTATGTGTATTACTATAATTTGGGACTGAATATATAATCATAACCTATTGTTGGGTAGTGGTTGTGTGTGTGTATAGAGGGGCATGACATGTTTCAACTGAAAATAGACTCCAGAAAGTCATGTTTACATTCAAGTGGATGGTGATTATAACATCCATAAAAGGGGCTATGTGTAGTATTTATGTTTTCCAATACTAAAAAAAAGCCTTAAATTCTCATTAGAAAGAGCAATGAAGTTATGGCCAAGATGCTAATGAGATAAGAACTGAATGTGTTCGTCCTGATGGTCTGATGGAAATTTTAAGACTACCTGGGGGAGTAGTGAGTCACTCTACTGGTCTCGTATGGTGAGGAAAATTAACCAAAATTTCAGAAAGTGATGAGATGGGATGAGAAGAAACAACTTGTAGAAAGAGATAAAATTACAGAAGCAAGAAGCACTGTTCCTGTTCACCACTGGACACGGTTCTAAATGAAAAGGAAGGAGGTTGATGATGAAATCACAGCATTTCTTCTACATGGGTAAATTTGATTTTGAGGCCTATGAAGGTATAAAGTTATCATGTTTTATTACTGTTTGCTAAATTAACTGTTTGTACATGATTCAGTCTAAACTGTAACAGTTCTGGCCTTGCTCAGTCAAAACAGATCCTTCGTGCAGCCACTGACAACACTACTGGGGCTTTTTCTGTCTAAAATCAGAGCTAAGCTTACAGAGCTATAAATAAAGCTACTGTATATATTCAATTCAGTTTTATTTGTAGAGCCCTATATTATGACAAGCTTGCCTCACAGGGCTTTACAGAAATTGTTGAATATGAAAAGAAACAACAGTCAAATAAACAGTTGAAGGAAATGGATTAATGTCCCGGGCATCCCCTGTCCTTAGACCCTCCTTATCGGCAAAGAAAAAGTCCAAAAACCTAGTGGGAAGAAAGGAACCTCAGTGAGAACCACAGTAAAGGCGAGATCCACTCCCATGGGCGGACAGGCTGTAGATGTAACCAAGACTGATGGAAAGCCATTCCCGGATGTAGTTCCAGTCTGTAAAGATGCAGTAGGATATAAATTCCCAGCTCATCTAAAACTTGGATATTTTAAAACACTGTTATTTTGACCATATGTCAAAATACCCAACCATGTTTTTTTGTTTGAGGAAGAAAACTTGATGATGCCATAATACAGTTGTGTGTAAACAATGAGATTCATACTTTATTGAGTTAATATCTCAGCCTGGATACATAGCATTGATTCATTTGTGGTTTTGGTATACATAATATAATTGTGGATCTGGAGGGAGTCTTACTTTCGTACACAGGAACAGTTGTTTTTATTTTACCCACTGCTGGATGTGTCATTGATTCTCCTGCAGAACCCAACATTAGATCCAGCATACCTCACACAGTTATTCACTGTTATTTTTCCATTTTCTTGCCTCTGTCTCAGTGCAGCATGTGTTATGTTATCACTTTTCTCGGCTTAGTCTCATAATTTTCACACAAGGTATGATGTCCTCTTAAAAGGAGATAATTGGGAAAAAAATGTTTGTTTTGTACACAAACACGAACTTGCAACTTGGTTCAGAATTTGAATATGTGAGAAAGGGACTGTGTAGCACTTTTTTTTTCTGTGTTTTACACTTCAAAACCTTTACCCCTTGTTCCTCTCTGAAATGGCGTGCTTAGGTAGCAGTCCAAAGATGAGAAGACAAATATGTTTTTAAAATTGCAGCCTTTTAGTATTCATTTATTTTCACTATCTTCTGAAGCAAACAGTGTTTTTTTCTCCTGGTGTGATTCACAGCTGAAGTGTCGCCTACATTAATTAGAGGGAGAGTGAGTGAGTTTAAGGGCAGATAGGTTAAAATATATTAATCACACAGGGAGAAAGAAAGCAGTACAAATTTAGTTTTGTTCTAAAGAGACTTTTTTGCAGTCTCAGGACTTGAATGAAAGAGTAGCAGAGCTTGACAGAAATGCTGAGTCACAGCAGCACTGGAATTACACATATAAGGAAGCACAAGTTTGTTCTAGCTTCATCAGGGACCCTTCAAAGTAAACTGAAGTGGTGTCTGTGGTAAGTTTGTTTTTGCATGTTTGTGGCTGGCTTATAGCTTAAAATGAGAATGACTTGCTCCTGACATTAAGCAAATGTGCTGCAATATTTGAACCAGTTAACAGGAGACGTCTACCTATGATACATGTCACTGCTGATTTAATATTGATTGTGGGCACTAAATTGGCATGTAGCCATCAGAAAGGATTTCATTAAAAACATCATAAGGGTTTCTTCAGCAAGGATAAAGCATTCCAGCTTCCATACTGGTCTACTGGGGGAGTGTGATGCTAATTGATACCCTACTGTGAGCTGGGCTACAAGGATAGGATTGTGGAGTAATGTGATAGAAACATGACTTGATTTCATCATTATTTAATCTTAGGATCATTTATCAAGATTGCCTGCATTTCCAGCTTCTTTAAGGTAATGTCAATATTTTGTAATTTACTCTGTTTTATATCATATGAAACAGAATATATTTGTGGTTTGACTACTGGTCAGACAAAGCAGTGGCCGATTAAAGCGGAAAATGGATTTGTTTTTCCATTCCAACCTTACAATTTGCAATAAAATTGAAACTATTCTTTTCCATATGCCACCATATCTAAGTTGTGGGTTGACACGTTCCAATTAGTTTACAGTAAGCCTTCATAATTTTTTCATGGCCACATCAATATGCCTACTCATTATGGCATGAGTATCTTTTACACCCATATTATTAAATCATGGTCAGAGCATAGTATCCTATTCTCACATTTGTAAGTCATGACCATGGCATGACCTCTGTAACTTATATGGACATGATGTAGTTGGAGGGGGAAAAAGGAATAGGAAGCAGGAATCATTACATGCTGTATATTGCTATGTATTAAATAAAAATTAAGACAGATCCACATAACATTATCAATATCCCCCATCATTGATATCATTTCCGTCCATCTCTCTGTCTTCTTTTCTGTTTGCTATGTCTTTCTCTTATTTCCTCTCTGCTGCTTTGAATCAATGGCTTCCACCAGCCAAACCCTTCTTATTGACATTTTCGTGCTCTCAGAGAAACAGAACACTGGTCAGTTTAGTCATCCTCCAAACTCAGCCTGCAATATAAATAGACTTGTCAGTTGGAGACATCACAGAGCTCTTACAGTTACAGTGTCATGTTTCACACTTGCATTATTATGATCAGTAAATTGCCTGTCACAGTTACTTGAGTTCTTCCAGCTTATTTAAAGGATAAGCACTTTTTCAATTCTCCGGGGCTATTTGGACTAATGGATATTGAGCATGTTCATATTTTTTTGCTCTTTTCAATGCGTTTACATTTTGCCACCTCAGCCTTTTATGGTAATGAGGGAGGATGCAATAGTCCAAGGATGTTTTACACTTGAAAACCATCAGCTGACTTATGAAATCAAGCTTTACTTTTCATTTTTTACTCTCCCTCTAGAACTTCTATTTCTAGTTATCAGAGTTCACCTCATCACAGTGTTAACCTTCATGTGACACATTGCGGCACTGATGCAGAGATACGCACTTTAAAGCAAATACTTGAGCTGATTTCAGCCTAGAACTTTTTTTTTTTTTTGTCCATTTACACAAAGAGCCACTGTAAAGATAGATTACATAATGACTGTTGTTTTTTTTTTTATTATTTTATTTTGAAAAGCAATAAAGCGGGTAAAGTTTAGAGTGTAAAGGTAGGTGGACAAAAGTGACAGGTATTGTGTGATAAAGTGTTGATAAACACACAGGGCGAGGTGACATTGACAGCATGACGTCTCTGCACAAGACTGAGAATAGTATTTCACTTACAGTCCAATGCCACAGCACAGATATTTCACAATGCAGTCAAGGGGGAGGAATGAAAGACACTGTAGAATTACTTTACCTCAGTGGCCTTGTAGGCATATTGCTTTTGTTAGCTGACTTCCTGTATTTGGCAAGGCAAGTTTTTGAATGGCCACTTACTTTTGCTTATGTCATATTCCTGATGTAACCAACTGTAAAAAGCAGTTGCCTTTTGTATCTTTTGATGGTGAAAGAAAATGAGTTTTGAGCCGTTTTGTACTCAATAGTGAGCTCTTAATTCTTCATTATTCAGTCAGTATTTTTTGTACAGCACAAAACCACAGATCATGAATTTGAATGAAAGGGGAACGGATAAAAACGGCCCTTATATTTTGGAGGTCAAGTAAATATTGTGTGAATAAGCTCTTGTCAAGTCAACATGGTCTTCATAGTGGAAAATATCAAAATATTCTCAAGGCTAGATTTAATAGCTATACACAACCTAAGACCAACATTAATGCTAATGTCTCACTATAATTCTCAAACAAAGACTATTCATTATTAGGACTTTCTCCATGTCCTGGATGTTACATTTACTTCATCATCAGTCTACTCTTGTTCACATTCTAACGTGTTTCCTGCTTTCAAGGTTACACATTCATAAAAATAAATTCATCTCATGTTTTTATTCACCCACGTATAACTGTTACTCCTACTGATGTTAGAAAATAACATTACTCCTGACTAGTTAGTTTATTACCATTTACTTCTGATCTGGATGAAAAGCCTTTTTCGCTTCTCTTTTTTTCGTCATACCATAATAAATTGGAAAACATGCAGGTATGAGGCATTTTTTGTGTTCTATGAAGGAAAATGCACTGCCCAGTTTAAAAACATAAAATAAAGATATTGTGTTGATGATGGGTCTTCTCCGGCACATCCCAGACATTATCAAGAGGATTCAGGTCTAGAATCCAATTATATTTCATACCCTGCAGACCACTTTTTCACAATGTGAATCTGATGAATCACATTGTTTCCTGGTCATTAAATATATCCAGGTTGCCGGGCTGACTTGAATTTTTGGCACATAAAATGTTGCTGAACCTAGACCTGAAGACCTGGAGCAACACGGCCCCCACAGGCTTGTAATGTAGACACTAGGCATGATGGGTAATTGCTTTATGCAGCTCTCTAAACACTGTAATCGTCATATGACCTTTTCCTTTGAAACACAGTCCCATTTATGCTCCCTACAAACTGATGATTGTTTAAGAAATCCTAAGCTACTCACTGCATCAGTTAGGGTTAAGAAGTTGTTGCAATTAATCATTGCAAATAAGATAAATCACTGAAATAATTATGAAATGGAAGAATCTTGCCTATTTTCTAAATTAAAAGGATGTGAAATGAAAGACTTTGCTTAAATATTAGTAGTCTTTGCAACATTCTGTATTCTTACACCTTTGATTTGAATAAGGAAAATGCCTAAGTATAAAACCTCTGAGGAAAATCAACAATGAATGGACAGACACGCAGTAGGTGTTGTGTGATCAGAAATATACTCATATATAATATACATCGCTGATTATCCAGAGCATAATACACCAAATGATAGAAGGCCTCCAGGCACTGCCAGTGAATGGGATCTGAGCCACACACCTCCGTCATGGGGGCATGAACAAAAAGGACAAGATACGCAGACAGCTCACCTCTCAGCCAACCATTCATACGCACAGAGGAAGAGAGAGACTAAACAACATGTGCACTGGGAGAGAGAGGAAACGGAGAGGAGCAAAGGCGGAAATTCAACAGCCGGGAAGATGCACCAAACAGCCAGTAGAGGTTGGTTCTGATGATACACCAGTTCATCCTGTCAGTGATGAATGATTGTACAAAAGGCAAACTCTTTGTCTTACTTTGTGTTTAAAGGGAAAAATTCAGCTGAAGCCGTCACTACCGCTCCCACTGTGGCTATACATTGAAAAATATCCTCCAGCAAATTGTTCACATATTTGCATTTTGCTTACTATAAAGCACTTTCAGGTAGCCATAGTAAAGCATTGCCTGGGAACTCTATTAAGTATTCAGTGGCCTGTCACAGTCAAACAGGCTTATGGGTTTCAACCTTAGCCTTGTTCCCTTGTCACTGATATGCACGTATACAAATTACAAGGCCTGTGTTACACTCACCGGGGCCCACCTCAATCTCCTCCTTCCCCACGGCTTCATTTAATGACTTCATCATTCATCTACAAGATTTTTTTCTATCATTAGGCGAACTCTGGCCAGCGACACGTCTGGGAGTGGTTTGACTTGCCTGGGTAGACAGTGATTCATGCAAAGGGTTTTGGGAGTGCTGGAGATCCAAAGCACCATGATTATCCCTTTCACTCTGGCTGGATGTAGGCTGAGCTGTCTGAACTAAAAGCCCAGATCAGTGCTTCTACAAATGGGACCCTAAGCTCTGGGGCTTCTCACCCTTCTTTATTCAAGCTGGCTTACTGGCAGAAGATAGTATGTGACGGTGTAGATGCATGAGGTCCTTTGGCCTCTGCCGCTCAGGTTGACCTGATTTTTATTTTTTATTTTTTAGTAATGACTCAGAATTATTAAAAGTAACCTGTTAAGAATGGGGGGGGGGGCGGTACAAAGGAATGTGTCACAAAAGAATGACAAACACAAAAATATTGAATAAAAGGGCAATGAAAATTGGTAATGGCATATTACAATGACAGTAAAACCAAAACGGTAACAAAATAATAACATAAACAAAAAATGGTGTGTGTACAGACTGGGCTCAATAAAAAGAAAGCATAAACAGAAACACATGATGTCAAAGTCATTATCAAACAGCAAAATTGTATATCAACACCATTATACAGAAGGCATCATGTAGTGCAGTGTAATAGGTGTATATACAATCCTATGTTTAAGCATTTTGCATGTTTTGCAGTTCCCCATGTTTTTTGCACTTAATAGGACTGATTCTGGCACAGCTTCCTCTTATGACATCAGTGCAGATTTTGGATGCAGAAAGTCAGTAGAAGAATTTCCAATGTAGTTATTGAGAGTTAAATATCTTAAATCTCTTCTTGTCTGTCTGAGCGCTTCCCCTCGAGAAACATGTCTGAAGTTAACTGGGACACTTGTGAAATTACTTCTACGTGGCTGTGAGGGGATAAAGGGAATTGCCACTGTACATACCCCATCCCTATGGGCTAAAACTAGCAGAGTCTAGCCTTTTTTCATGACAGCACCTCAACACTATAAATCTCTGATGTAAGCCCGGTAGAGGCAGCTAAGTCTCTGGTGCCACTAAGGACTGTGTAGAACACCGTTTGCAGACTTTGAAAGCTGCACATTTTCACCTGATGCACAGTCGTTTTCACTGATGGCACTTGAGCCACGTTTCCTTGGCTTTAGACTTTAGCCTTGTCGATCCTTTGGCACATCTCTTATCCCTTTTTTCTCCTTTAATACCATTGTTTCCCTCTTGTATGTGCTTCAACACATTTCACCTCAAATGGTCTCATGCCTTATCTCCCACATTCTTATGGTTCTTGTCATACAAGTCAACCATTGAAATTCTTCTCAGTGTGTCTAGGTGTGACCTAAGGTGGAGGTAAAATGTTTGATGGTGAATGTTATTTCAGGAAATAGTGACTTAATACTTGAACTGACAGCATCAGCTGTTTGCAGTACTGGATTGTAGACATATTTAAGTTGACATTTCTAAATTCTGCCTCGTCAGTTTCCTTCTCATTTGACATTTCTTGGTTTTGATGCAAGTCTAATGATATGTTCGCAAGCTGTTTGTTTATTATAAAGTACAAGTTCTTGCAGAATCTTCAGTATCTCTGTAAACATTATATGCTCTTCAAGGTATGTTTCGTTGTTATTTAGTTTAAAAAATGATGTTCTTTTTAGTTTGCTTCGCTTAAGTCTGCAAACATATGCACATGGAAACAAACACCCACCAACCATATATCAGTTCATGTTATGAACTATATTCTTAGCATCATCTAATTATTCTGCCTGTTCTCTAATACCCTTCCAGCACTTGTATTTGCTTTCCAATGATTCCTATCCCCTACTGTGCCCTTCTCCATTGCCATTCTCAACCAAATAATGAATTTGTTTGAGGCTAGTCTCTCTCCTACGGCTAACCGCAAGCTACAGCCATTTTAATATAATTCACTTTAATGTGTTCTTGCTCTTCTCTGCAATCTATGACCCTTGAAGATAATTGTGAAACCATTAGCTTGAATGTTTGTCATTATGCAGATCACCATAACATGATTATTCTACCTTGTGCCTTTGACAGTATTGAGCATGCTCATTGCTTTGGTTGCAGACGTGATAGCTGAATGTTTTTTGAACTGAAGGTAGATGTTCATGACTAAAGACCTGGGTGCTAAATATAACCTTAACCCTGAGCATTGTGGTTGGGGCAGACACCAACTTAACTATGTGTCAAATGGTGTTAGCTGTTAACTGTGCTTTCTTTCTTTATTGTCAAATATAAGCCATTTCCATATGCAAATATCAACTGACCACACAGCAACACATTGAATTATAAATGATGCACATATACTCGAGAAGAAATCTCCAGACTTTGCAAACCAATACATTTTCTTTGTATAAATCTTTCATGATATGTAGCTTTTTCCTACAATATTACCACCAGTGTTACCAGAAACAGTTCATATCAGGTCAGCTCATTTTCTGTATCTGTATCAACCTGTTATATTTAAAATAAAAGAATCAGAGACCTCTTCTCTTTGGGGTCATAGCTTTAAACAAATTTGTTTTTTTTTTTTTTTTTTTTTTTTTTTTTTTTGTAATAACCCTACACTCAAAAAAGAATTCTGGTAAAGCTGCAAGCTTATATAATAACCTTCTGTACTCTCCAAGCTTGAACAACTCAGAAAGTCATTCATGGCATCACATTCAACTGCTGTACATTGTAGATACATAGTTGTAGGCAGACAATCAGCGGGTATATGGTAGAAGCCTCGAGGCAAGCTAAAACAGAATCTCTGCCAGACGTAGACACAGCAAGTGTAATCTTATTTCCCGTATCCAAAATGAACATATGAGCCTAAATAGAAATACACAGTGCAGTACATATTGCATATATACTCATGTATTCCTATAGATAAGCACGGCAGTGTAGTAACCTCCTGCTATATCAAAGGGGTTCGACTTAAAGCAGTTCAGAAAGGGCTTTTACATTATCTAATTGTTCAGTATTGGCATTTTCAGCTGATGTGGTGTTTGGTTTTACAGCATGAAATAAAACGGAGCAGGGCAGTGATTATCTACACAGTAAAAGCCAGAACAGGACCAATAAAGGACTAATGCATTATCTTTTCTTAAAGCAATTATTTTTTATCATTGGCTTTTTTTCCTCACAATGCTGTAAACATTTGACCAAATGACTTCAGTTTGTATACTAATGAAAGAGCCAACCAGATGTTTTCGTCCAGGAGTTGATTATACACACTAAACTGCTCGAAGGCACCATGAAAGTCTGCCTCATCTCTTCTGTGTCGTTCATTATTCACATAGATAAATTACTGACCTGTTGAAATAGATAGCACCATCAAAGACTCTTTGAAACTCATTTTACAAAAGTGATTGCTTCAGATTACCAAAAACATTATCTCTGTGTGGATCTGTGTTTGCTCTTTTGAGTTTATGAAGGTACGATGCAATCACAGCAGAAATGGATTTGGTCTACAGTATAGTGGGAGAGATGCTCAGTGATATTTAGAGTCCAACTCTGCCTGTAAGGATCTAGTTAGGTTTCAGTGGTGTACTTTTCCAGGGTTTCGCACTGCTTTAGGCTGTCATATCATCCCTTTATTGATTGATTTTTTTTTTCCTGGATTTTGTTCTTTGCGACACTAAAAAGAGAGTCATTTTAAAGTTTGGTCCTGGCCAGTCATCATGTACAGTTGCTTTTCTGGTGCTCATTTTAACCAGACATGATAATGAACCTGCTGAAATGGTGGTGAGCAGGAAAGGTGAACCCACACCAAGGCTCAAGTTACAAATGAGAAAAGGTCAGTAAGAAGAACAAGTAAAGCTGCTGGAAGAAATAAATGCCAGAAGCATATTTCACTGAGTGTTATTTGACACAACGTGGACTAATTAATCTTGAATTGTAGACAACATATAAAGTCATGGTTGGACCTTGGGGGTTTATTTCTGCTTAAAATGAAGACATGAATAAATACGGAAACATGTTAGAAGTAAAGTTTATGTTTTACAGTATGGTCCAGTCATTATGCTAACTTGTTTCATTAGTGCACAGAGACAAAAATAAAGTTTTATAGGCGAGTGTAGCTCGTTTCAGCAGTCTGTAATTTACATTACAAACACAACTAGTTGTAAAGAGCAGCCGACATAAATAAACAGGATTTTATACGATCAAAATTATATACAGTATATTTCTTATTTGACTTTATTATTAGACATAAATGTTATGGTAGCAGTGGTTTGCTCTGTCTTTTGGGCTTGGCTAACATTTTGCTTTAAAAAGTACATTTATTCTTCCACCAGGATTTACTGCATCAGTCTTTTCTCTTTCTTAATATACTGGAAATATTCAAGAAATACAATCCTAGTGATGCCCACCCATGTAGTGCCTTTTTTGTGTATTGCTTGGCATTTTCAACTGGCTCTCTCCTCTTGTTTTGGTGATTTACAGACACATGAAATGAGCTCTGTCGTGCAAATAAGTAAGATAAATTGATGGATTGTCCCTCCCCCAGCTCACATTCATTCTGCTTCCTGCAGAGGTCTCTAAATGCAAACACCATTACACCAGTGGGCTTTTGCCACAGATAAAATGTTAACAGCACAGTTCCTGCCATGCCAGGTGTTATAAAGACTATTATATATCATTTTATATCCTTTCTATTTTTCATCCTCTTTTATTTCCGTCCTCTCTTCGCAGGTTCATACCTTCCCTCTATCATCGGTATGCTCCTGTCGGCCTTGCTTTCTGGTGCATGGCTTTCATGATTATTTCACAGGTGCAGTGTAATCTGTTCCAAAGCATGAATTATGACAAAACAAACAGAGGAAGGTACTGAATACAAAAACACATCACTACAACCCGCCCTCAATTCCAGGAATGAAGGACAGTGAAGTTACCCCATTGACATGATGTGATCATCTATCCTTCCTTAGTGTGAAAAGCATGTCCATCTCATTTCTCACTCTGTGCAACACTGACACACACGGCTTTTCATATAATATGTTTGTCAATAGTTGTATTTCATGAATGAGATGGGTAATGCAATGTAAGTTTACACTGTAACACCCTCAATCAATGTCACTGCCCTTTCTGACATTGGAGAACGACACAGTTTTCAACCGTTACCATTCACACTCTTTCGATCGTAGTGAATCAGAGAGGATGAGGCATATCTATCTCTTTACACGGTCTAACTTCCCATAATCATCAGACTAACAATAACAGTAAACTTTTCTTTTTACAGTCATCCAAAATATGCTATACAATTTGCTTTATAAAAGACGAAGTGTAGTGCATTTGAAATCATAAGAAGAGCCTATGAAGGAAGTGCTGCGTGCATAAGTCCTTTTCAAACTATGCAAATATATTAACTCAGTGCTATTTCGATGAGAAAATGAATATGGTATTCAAATATGATGCCCAGCAGATGATGGGTGGATATAGTCTTGCTTCCAATGCTTGTGAAATGTAGTTTGTGCATTACACACTTTACTTTTTCTATCATAAACTGGACTCTGTAGATGCTGGATAGTCGATGGTGGGTGTGATATAATACCACACAGTGCTGGACAAAATTAAGTGACCACTCTATATTTTCAAACCTGCACCCTGTTGAAAACCACTGGAATGTGATCAAGTGCAAGATGGATGGTCACAAGCCATAAAACAAAGATGAACTACTTACACTTTTTAGCCAGAAGAGTCATAAAGCATAAAACCACAATAGGAAAGACTCTTGAAGACCATGCCAAGATGCATGAAAGAATGATTGGATGTGATGTGGTGTAATTTAATGTGATTGAAGACGTGGGGTGTGAAACCAAATATTGATTTCTGAAGTCTTCTTAAACTACACCATTAGTGTTGTTTAAAATGAATATTGATTTGCATTTACTTTAGAATTAGGGCAGAATGTTTTCAGTGTTCATCACACTCAACATATAATTAGTAAAACCAGTGGTGCCCCCCCCCCATGCTTTGCTTTGTAGTTGTTGCATATTTCCTACCCTCACCCTGTGATAGTTTTAAATCGCTGTAATAGATTATGTCTGTGTGTCTCTGTGAATGGTCTTGTTGCCCAGCGGTGCAGCTCAGAGTGCCTTTGGGTGGAGCACAGTTTAGAGGGATGAACTTTTCCAATGTGCTCATTAACTGATGTTTCTCATAAAGTGAGTGATTTCAAAACCATGACTTGATCTGATGAGAGCATCTGCAGAAGCATCTGTTACCCTAAGGGCAGACATCGGAGTAAATCTGTGTCAGTCCAAGAGAATTCAGATTTGTTTTTAACTGTTGCTCGCTTGCACTTTCCTATATGTTGATTGTGTCTTCCTATTTCAAATCAGATTTTGATAGATTTTGTTTTTCATTTGAAGTCTTGTAAATGTTCAAATTCACATCTAAAGTTTCCCAGATCGTCTAACGTTATTGAACTGGAGAGGATTGAAGGTGCGCCTCTTGGGTAGTGGAACTGGCTGGTGTTATGGAGGCTGAAGGCTTCATCTACAGTTTGTGCATGTCACAGATAATTTGATAGCACATTGATTCAGCCATGGTGACTTTTCATTGACAGCATTAAGTCTGCATCATCTTTACGCCGCCCTCACGTCTTTCTTTCATCTTGGCTTCATGCCTGATGGATCTGTACCTCACCCTCCTTCTGCCTGTCTACTTCCCCTTCCTTACCTTTCTTCATCCCTCAACCTTCTCCTGAGGGAGTCAGGAAGCTAATGGCTTTGTGCTGAGTCCTCACCATTAATCAGGCCTCCATTAGCTGAGCCCATATTAAGCTTTGGACTAATGGAAACACAGAAATGAGAGGACTTGTGAGGACAGGAGAGACAGATGGAGAGACAAGACAAGGTGGAGAGGGGAACAAAGTAGGGCAGGACAAGGTGATGTTGCAGTGTTACACTTAATTCATACTGTGTGTCTATACCTGCGGTGTCCAGTCCTGGTCCTGGAGAGCTTCTATCCTGCTTGCTTTAGATGTTTCCCTCTTCCAACACACCTGATTAAAATGATAAGCCTATCATCAAGCTCTGCAGAAGCCTAATAATGACCGTCAGGTGCGCTGGAAGACAGAAACATCAAAAACATGCAGAGTAGTCGCTCACGATTACCAGGATTGGACACCCCTGGTTTATACTGTATGCCCGTACATAGATAATATAACCAAGAGTTAAGACTGCATCAAAACGCCATCCATAAAACCACGTATAAGACACAATTCACTATTTATAAGTAAAATATTGAATATTTTTTGCAGCAGCCATTCATTTGAGTGTTTTATCAGGTTATACCACATAAAGGTTATGCTGTTTGTTTATGCTTAACCTTTGGTTACAATTACTCTATTATCAAAACCACTTGCATAAATGTATAGGAAGAAGTGAAGCCAAACATGTACAGTATTCCCCTGTTGGCTATCTATAGTATAAATCATTAATCCACCTACTCAATTCTAGTCAGATGGGCTTGGGCCAAGCTTACAATTAAAAGTACATGCTCACTGCATTTTTTTTACCACTAATTTGTGCTTTTTATGTAGATTTCATGAAGCTATTTTTTAGTCCCCATATATCTCATCAGTTTGGTTTTAAAATGTTTTTTGAGCTTTCGAAAATGATGATTGAAAGCCCTAAAGCGTATTTGCTATGAACAATTACTCAGATATGTAGGAAGAAATGAATCAGAGTCCAAGAATCACTCTGGCAGCTCTTGTAGCTGCAGGATTTTCAGACTTACAGGACTTACAGTGCTGTAGGCCACAATATGGACGCATTCACCTTATCTTTTCCATTAACCATTTTCAGTGTTGAAAGGACATAATCTTAGATTAGAAATACATGCAGAACGTTTGTTAAGCAGTTTGAAAATAAAATACAATAAAATAGAATTTTATAAATTAGCAATCTGTTAGTCTTTTTTTTTTAAAGTCATACAAAGTTTATTGGCTACAGTACATGTCTTTAACAATGCTGACGTCCTGAAATCAGAATAAAGTCAAATTTATTTTAAAAATACACAAAGAAATACAGAAATAAAGAAATAAAATGCTGGCAAATAGCATGCATAAAATATCATTTGGAATTTATCTGGTCAAAAAAGACACCTACACTTTAACTTTTTTGCATGTAATCTGTTCAGTAGCCTTTGTGTTCTCAACATTTATCACCACCTCTGTAGCTGCTGCACAGCTTGGTTTGCTACCTGGCATACGCACAGACACACATGTGCACCAGCACACAGCTTTTGCTCATTATGACTTGGTGGATTCTGCTGAGTTGGGAGTATTCCGACAGCAATTATCCAAGCCAGAGAGTCAGCAAGCAATGCTACAGCAGGGGAAGGCCTGTTACACAGCGACAACACCTTGTTTTCAGAGTCAGATAGTCCTCATCAGAGTCCAAGCTGCTCTGTGACGGAATATCCTGTCTTTGGTCGCAATGAAAGGGAAGAGGAAAAACACTAACAGGGCCAATTTAATAGGTTGCACAACAAGACTATTGGAGTGTGGGTGGAAAATAGGAGCAGGTATCCAAAGGCACTGTCATGTGATGCATCACTCTGCCAATAATAATGGCCATTTGGAGTGATGGTGCAAAGCTACATCTTTAAAAGTGTCTGAAAGGCTGTTTTTTCTTCACTAGGGAAAGAAATATCATTGCTTCCTGCATTTCCATAATTTCACGAAGTGGCAACATGTTACATCTAGAGTGGAAATGGAGAAAACACCCCCCACACATCATTCACTACTGTCATACTCTATGATAATGACTATTAGAACCACATTTAATGTCATGTACTTTGTGTACAAATGCAAAGTACAAATGAACACAGGCAAAGATTAATTGTAACTTAGGGGTGGCTTTGCATTTGTTTTTCCCCCAAACTGGTTGGTTTCCATCACTGCAGGTTTTCCCAATAGTGGCAGGCTTTCCACTTCTTGCGTGACAGAGGCTGTGCCAGAGCTTGAAATATATATGAGGGGGGTGCGGGATGGCGCGCCATTTCAGGACCTCCCATTATGACTGCGAATCAGAGCATTCTCCTCAGTACTGAATAATTCATGCAGAGAAAGTATCTGCTTAGTCAGATTTTTTCTACCTGATGTAGGGAATGGATAGAAAACAGTCAGCACTTGTCCTAGAGTGGCCTGGGCACTAAGTTGTCACTAAGATCGAGTTTGAGTCTAGGGAGTTATAAAAAGAAAATATAAACTTTAATATGTGCAAATGGCAGCGAGATGTTGAAATAGAAAGATTTTCCATGGAAAAAATCCCTTTTTTCCAGGAAGTGTTATTAGAATTCAGGGAGAGTATTTGATCCCCTGGCAACTTGCAGTATTTGAATTGCAATAAGGGGAGAAAGGAGCAGGTGAGGTGGAGGATGAGTTGGGGTGGGAAGAGCTGTTCCGGTCGCCCCTTTATTTATTCCAGACGCTCTCAGTGTCCCATTACTCACGCAGCAGCCTGAGAGCTCTTACTCATTGAAACCCTGTTAAAGCCCTGCGTCAGCAACACCGGCAGACTGAAAGAAAGGCAAACAGGGAGAGAGGGCAATAGACAAAACGGAGGTGAGACAAAACACTCATCCTCCTCTCAGCCCCATTTTTCCTGAGTATGTCTGGCCGGTGGTTGCTATCCAAACCTCCATTAGCCTCCATGAATAATGAAAAGGAACAATGAGTGTGTTAGCATTGAGCTATTTCACCATCCACTGTGGGGACCTGGACCCTTGTGTGCAAGTGGGTGGTAGGCAGATAAGCTAAGGAAGTAGGAGAGATGGGACAAGAATGCAGTAGAAAATTAGTTCTTTTTGGAAGAGGTAGCCTTATCCATCTTGCTGCCTGCCAGGCGGCTTGGTGTCAGGGGAATCATCTTTTATGGAAGTCTTATCTTTTTAAAGTGAAATGGTTTTAGCTCCAAAAAATCTTTTGATTAGCTGAAAAACTTTAAGATTAAGTTTGCTTTCACTTTTCCCCACTTTCATCTGACCAAAGTTCTTTTGGTTATACTGCTCTTGAGACTGTCATTGAGATCATAGTAAATGAATAATGTATCTGGCAAGTTATGCTGATACAGTTGTTTATGGGCATTTTCTATGTGTAGTTCGATTGTCTTGACAATGACTGTGATCGGTGTGTTCTTTTCTTAAAAAGCCTTGAGCTGAACCTTTGTGACATACAAAAATACAAAAAAAAACAAAAAAACCTTTGTAATACAAAATATATATTTGTATAAACTATTAAAGGCACATCCATGATGTAAAGGGTTTTTAGAGGACTCTTTAAAGTATTTAAGGACTATATCAAGCACTCTGCACTTTCGGGATTCTTGAAGAGAATAGTTAAGTTATTTGAATATATTAGGCACTTTATCTTAAGGAAAGGGCATTGAAAATGTACACCTACCCATAGTTAAGGTCTATGGAGCATTTTGATGGCGTTTCTGGCAGCAGATACTACAGAGTTTCTGACTGTTAGACTTCCATCCTTTTTACTTTATCTCCTCGTGTGGACAACAAAGCATACCCACTAACTCCATGCTTCAAATTACTTGGACAAACACAACATATAGACTTTCAGGTGACATATCAGATTCTGGGATTGCTATTACATTGTAGATATAACATATATTTTTCTTAGAGTCACATTGCTTTGTGATACGCATTCCTCAGCTCTTTGTGCACACATACCCTGCCAGAACCATCACTATCTCCTGGTTGGGAGCACACTTGAAACAGCTCAAAATCAGACAGCAACGGCTGGCCTCAGACCTCTTCCTGAAAAAAAATGCCAGGATAGGTTGAGAACAAATCAGAGGGCAGGTAGTAGTAATAGTTCAAAGAGAAATGAGACTGAGGCTGAATGAGGGAAAGCAAATGTAATAGAGACTGTGAAAATCATTGAGTGACAGTGATGGAATAGAATACATACGACTGTTTTTGGAGAGCAAAAAGGAGTTGTAAGGACAAACGTGTGATCTTGTCCACTCAGAAGCTCCTCTCCCTTTAAAACAACATGAAAAGATAAGATGAACTGAAAGCAATGCAGATTTGTCAAATACATGACACCTTTGTTCCATCACATCACTTTAAAGCAATGTATTTTACTTGTGACATTTGGCACTGCTGCATCTCCGTTCAGGGGCCGTGATGCATCATTTTATATCTTAGAATCATTTCTATACATGTTTTCATTTACTTTGTGCTGCACAATATGACTGATGTAGGAATTGAAATGCTGTCAGAGCAATGTGTGGTGCCTTTCAAGACAGAAAACATCTCTGCTTATGGAAAAAAAAAACATAATACATACTTCAGAAGTCAGATTATGCCATCTCAATATTATTTGGTAAAAATAGCCACTTGAACACTCATACTCAAGTTGCTCTCAATGTGGTGTATAAGTGTCTTTCATCATCCTTGATTCAGACCTGTGGATAAAGACTCACAACCTGTAAATATAATCTAAGGAATGTGGAGGAACAAAAACACCACTTACAGGAAATGTAACTTCATTAGGTTACATATAAAAGAGTGCTTGTGTTTTAGATGTTTCGTTGAATTGAATTTGTAGATAAAAAAAATATGTTCTTTGCATAGTTGCCTTGTGTGGCATGTAGTGGGGAAGCTGCTGATTGCAACCAATTGAATATCCTTTGCCTTGTCCCCCTCCTTATGGGTAGGACATTCAGTGACCAACAGTGTTTTGTCTGCTCTTGGCTACCACACAAACATAGCACCATGGAATAGCACTCACTCCTTCTGTAAATATAAGGGAACATTTTAATGTTTTAAACACAAGGGTTCTTATTTGTGATTTTTTTGGTTTTTAGCTCCCTGACAGATAGGCCATGAGCTAATCCAATCCAATCCACTTTATTTATTATAGCACATGTAAAGAACAAGAATGTATCCAAAGTGCATACAATCGTAAAAACAATAAATATATAAAATAGTCTTTGTTTAGCTCTACCAGTCCTCATTGAAATAACAAAAACCAGTAAGACCAAATAAAAGAAAATACACTAAAAACAATAAGTACATAAAGCTAAAACAATAAAATCAAATACTTATAAGTAATGAAATAAATAAAAGACTCGGAGGACCACACAGTGCTAAAGGCAGCAACATCTTCGTTTGCAATTTTTCAAACATCTTCTCTCACAAAACTAATGTTCAGATTAATTTCAAATTGTATATGTAGCTCTCTTGGGACAATATCTACAAAGTTTAGTTTCACAAATTTAGATTTTTTTATGAATTATTAAAAAGTTCCCTTTACTTATAATGGTCCATATTTTGATGACTTATACCACAGAAATGGTTAGAGATATCAATATTGTTACTACTGAGCACTGATAGGAAGCCATATATGGTCTTGAATTGGTTGAGGTACCCTCTGTTGAAGGTACCACCCACTTCTATTAGTAGATTATAGACTCTAACAACCTGACAACCTCACAAATGCAAGTTTTTGATTCTTGATGGAACATTCCAGTGACTTACGGGGTCAATGCTCCTATTTGGGGGCGCATCATGTTGCACCACCTTAACTCTACAGTACAATGGTCTTCCTCTACTTTATGCTTTTTTATAGTGGGTGATATCCCATCTTTCGGTGCATTTACCTCACCTACTATGAGTGTCAACCAGAGTTATTATCTTCTTTTAAAAAGCCCAGAACATACAAAAAATAATAGTAAATGTCTATTAGATACATTAGATTTGAATAGATTTGATTTTATTGATACTTGCACTTAGGGATGCACCAATACTGATACCAGTATGGTGTATTGGTCCGATACTGAGCCCTTGTACTTCTACTAGTACTCGTAAAAGTGCTCTCATACAACCACACCGATTCCACTTACGGCCATGTGATGTTCACAGTTAGATGCAGCAGGTACACGGTGGAGCAGTAATGTCAGCACTGTGGAGAATTTTCAAAATAAACGACGGTGACAAAAGTAACACTGACTGAAAGTTATGTCAAAGACACAGATGGATACAGATGGAGTGTTCTGTCTGTCCTCTGCCTACATTCCATACACAATTCTGTCCATTTTCTATACCCAGATGGAGAATACAGAGCAGTACCACTGGGAACCATGGAGGAAGTGTGACTTTTCACGTGACTGTATGAGTTAGTGAAAAACTACTGACATATTTGATGAATATACTCATCAATATCAACATTAGCATCCACATCAGTGTAACCTCCTCTGTCGCCATCATGTTTGTTATCATTGACTTCCTTGTTCTTCTTCTCAAAAAACATTACTCTTCTTATGACATAATATACATATTTGACAAGTATGGTTAATTAAGAGCAGTGCCCTCTGGTGGATTGATTGAGAAACACTCATTCCAACGCATTAAATGTCAGTAGCAGCACTTTGTTCCAGTCAAACTAATGACAATGACAATAAAACACGTTTTCA
This sequence comes from Ostorhinchus cyanosoma, assembly GCA_029814465.1. Taxonomy (NCBI): domain Eukaryota; kingdom Metazoa; phylum Chordata; class Actinopteri; order Kurtiformes; family Apogonidae; genus Ostorhinchus; species Ostorhinchus cyanosoma. The sequence continues at coordinate 21,858 of JAPTYQ010115976.1, forward strand.
GAAGTAACCAAGAACTGTAATGATATTACTAAGTACTCAGTATCAGCAAGTACTCAAATGTAAGTACTTATACTTGTACTCAGTCTGGAAAAAGTGGTTTTGGTGCATCCCTACTTGCACTTCAACTGAAACATTTCAGACTTTATTGAGATTCACAAAGCCTGATGATATCTGAATTCAACAGCCAAGAACTACACACCTACCTTCAGTGCTCCTTCAGAGGCAGTTATTGTGGGTCCTTGTCATTTTACCATCATTTAAACGTCTCCTCTTGACTGTTGTGTGGGTTAATCCAATCATGTGTGTAAAACAGAAGATTTTTTAGGTAGTGGACCATGAAGATATATTGACTGAGTTTGACAGAAAGTGTTTGGGATTAAAATGGCTTACTCCGCTTTTAAACTTGTGTTTTTCTATCACTTTGTGTGTCAGTGGTTTATCAGTCTAACTTCAGCTGTAGTCCTGTTCTCCACTTCAGCCTGCTCTGTAATTTCAGGGCTATGTAGTTGTTTTGGTCTTGATGCCTAAGATCCATGGTTGGATCTCAAGCACTGCACTCAATTGCTCTTGTCTCATGTTACCATGAGCAAGGCTGCGCATGTGTGATTTCATGCTTCACCATGCATGTTCTCTCCTCTTTCCTCCCTTCTACCACATTCACATGGTCTTGGTGAAGAGGGCAGAAAGTAAATGCAGGTGTGGGATTTTGACAGTCAGCATAGTCTCCTTTGTGTTTTCCCATTCTGCTGTTTCCTATTCTTTCATCCTCCTTCCCTCCTCTGCCTTTCCACTCAGGCTGCATCACACGGGTTCTCTCATGTATCACTTTTGTTTTATCTCTCTTTTTCTGTCATCGCTTTAAAATATGAATTTGTTTGCGGGGGTTTTCATGTCGACTTCCATAGGAGACACACTTTAGGAAGCCTGTTAATGGTGTGTTGTGTTTACAACTGATTCCAGCTGATCCTTAATGTTGACTTTTTTGGGGGGGGGCCTCAGTGATATTTTGATGCTGACAGAATGAGAGAGATGCTCGGGCGCAGAGCATCGCTTACAAACACCCACACATGCACATATACGTCTGAATTAAGACTCCTCCTGAGCCTCTTCCTACAGTTTTTCCATCTCCACCTATTTTGAAGCAAACACCAAGTGAGCAATAACTAGGAGGTTTGCTAGAGGTATATCAATATTTAGTTTTTAATTAATTTCTACTGAACCTTTGAAAACTGACTAGATTATCCATGCTTGTATTCTGGTAATGTCCCAGAAATGTCAGTTAGCATGCTGCAGACAGTATTTTTGAGGCCAAAGCCAAAAACTATACAACTACAATGCTTTAGGAAATGTTGTTTGACAGCATCAATAAGTTTGACTTTTTTTTTTTTTTCTATATTTTTTTCAACTTCTAAGCTTTCTTTGGTTTTTCCAGAATGATTGAAGAAGCGTAATTCCATACCAACTTCTCAGCTTCTACATTTTGATCTGCCTATATTTTTGGGGGCTTTTTCTGTTTGTGTTTCTGCATCTCTCACTGTCCACCATCCCTGTGCTTTGTAGTGTAAGGTGTTCAAAGAGAGAGTAAGGCTAGAAAGAACCCCTTGTGTTTGATTGCAGTGGGGTCAGGGATGATTGATGCAGGTTTTAGTTCTTCTGAGAAACTGACAAAAAAAAAAAAAAAGGCAGTGTGCACTAGTCTCTATGTGCACGTGCATGGTGGGTGTTGTACAAAAAGTGTGTGATTCCATTTTGGTGCATGTGTGAATCAGGTCCCAAAAGAAAGAGTCTGAGAGCAATGGACAGCTTCTCCTCCAGCCTTATTATTTGCTCGGGTGTTGTGCCTGAGCTCTGTGCCGTGTTATTACCGCCTACAGTCTTTTACTTACAGCCAATTTTACCAACCTCTCCCAAAGCATGACCCAGACAGACAGAGGTGGCGAGGGCAACAGAGAAGCACAGAAGTAGGGAGGGTGACCTCTGGCAAATGAGTGGCTCTCTGTTGTAGCTTTGTGAAGTTTTACTGATGTGAAAATCAGCACTGGTCATAATGGAGTACTCACACACCGAGAGAAAAAGACCTTTTCTGTAGCTGTAAAATGGCTATGAAGAAAAGTGCTACCATTGATTTTCAAAGGTCAAAGAGGACAGCTCAATAGATGTAGTGCACTGATGAGGTTAAATGATAAATGGCAGTTAAAGCCACTAACAAACATGCAATGATTCTATACAGGAATCAGTGCGTATCTGGCCTTGACAATGAAGGCACTTCTCATCTACATTTTAATGATCCCTAGCCAGACCTCAGTGACCCTAAAATGACCCTCATCTCTAAATTCAAGGGGTCAGGCCCACATAAGCACCCCACATAAGCTCTCCAGGCTTCTTTTTCAACTTTCCAGTCTAATTTAGAGCTATAATGACTGAGCAATTTAAAAGCATTCACCATCAAGGGACCTGGCCTTAGCAATGGGAAAAAGTGAAAGGAGTGAGAGAACAAGACAAAGAATGAAAGAGAGAAGTGATTAAAGGTATAATGGGTGGGTGAACCAGGGGAAGGGGCTTTTGTTGTAACTGAGACACAGAAAGGCATTGAAATATGAAGCCCAAAAAGCAAAGTGACAGAGAAAAATGCCTCTCCTTTTTTTTCTGTTTCCCTCACTTATCACCACAAATCAGCCATGTGTCATCAAAAAGTCCTCAGGTGCACGCCACTCTTCGTGAACGTTGCTAAAGAGGTCTAGCAGACAGCTAGGGGCAAAGAAAAAAACAAAGTGATTATTCCTTGCTGGCCATGTTTAATCAGTTTTCCACTATGCTTTAGATAACTTCTGACCCAGGCTTGATAGGAAATTAAAACGATTTCTCTGCTGATGGAGAATTCAAGGAGTAGTTTCCTGAAGGACATTCATGTCCTTAATTACTTTCTGGGCAATTCTCTATTACGGGTCAGCCTTGTTCTGTCAAAAACAGGAAGTGAATTACTAGCATTCATCTTGGTTTTGGTTTGTCTAATGCTCTATGACCTCACTAACTTTTCAAGGACCAAATGTCCCCATTGAAATCTGATCATTTATTAAAGGGCACAGTGTGAAATGGCTAGTTGTAACCTAGATGTGACTCATAAAATTTGCATACTTTTATTTCATCTTTGTTATTCCCGCTCTAAGAGTAGCCACTGGTAATCTTTCTGTGCAGTTCTGAATAAAATGCTTAACAGGTAGGAAGAGCCTAAATATGAGGTGCTGATCACAAACTATCCACAGCCATTAACTATGATAGTGTGAACTACGCTCTGAAAGCATTTTGTGTTTACAGGGTTTTTTTTAGCCACACTGTGAATAAAAATGGCTTTGCATCGACAGCATCTTCTACACTCTTGCTTTGGTTAGCATTCAGTCATTGCATTCACTTCCTTTGGTCTGATGTCTAGACAGTAATTTCATGAATAAATACAATAGATATCACCTCCATTTGGCCCTCCTGATTGATCTGTAAGCCCTGTGCTGATATGATGAATACAATGCAAAGAAGTGCTTTGGTGCATACTGTATCGACTCCAAAACAATGCAGGAGAGTGCCTCACTGTCTGTCAGCATTATGCTGAGCAGATGAATACACAGTCACATAAACACACTCATGCATGTGCACATTGTTACTTTCAGACTCAAGTATTTATAAAGGGATGAATATGCCCAAACTACTTATATACTTTACATGTGAACACAGACATAAATAAGTCAGTAATAGCGGTAGGTCAGACTAAATGAGAAAATGACATTGATTTTACACAATACTAACATTTCTTCATTGTGTCACATAGCAAATGCTTTCATATTGATTTGGGTGCATTTCGTTCATGAATTCCCCCTATCAGCAGCTTTTCTTTTTGATGATACTTAACTACCGTCTATGGCTATAAAGTCAACATAAATAAGAGCTATGATATTGTGCTCTCCCACATAGAGAGGTAATATTCTGGGCTGCGTGAGCAAGCCTTGAAAGGTCCTTTTCTGCCAGTGGTGCAGAAGATGGAGAATAGGAAGACGGGGGTGGTGGGAGAGAAGACGAAGGCTGGTAGTATTTTCTTTAACATCTATAAGGCTGAACTATTTTTCTTCTCACTCAAATGTCAACTTATATTACCTCTTAGTTTGCATGCATGTCTGTGTTCAATATAGCATGGAATATGTCTGTAAAGGTGATGTGTGATATATGTGAACAAAGATAGGTCCTCCTCATGTTTTTAGTCATTATCTAACCTAATGTGTAGGATTCTGTCCAAACTGCACTGGTTTGTGTTCGATATATTAGTCTAGTTGTATTTAGTTTTATATTTAGTAGGAATATTATTTTTCAGTTCAACGATAAACAGCAAGGATTTTTTATTTTTTTTTTATTCTTTAAGAGCAGCCATACAACTAAAGCATGAATTGTGTTTAGTTGTACAGTTTATAACTGAGGAGTTGAATTTAAATTAGTTATTTCATTACGAGTATGTTTGTGATTAAATTCAGACGCATGGCACAGTGCAGCTGCATAGAATCTTTTGTGCTGATTTAAATTGTGTTAAATTCATGCATTTCATTGTAGCAAATTGTTTGCCTAGTTCGCCTAGGCTTGGTGGTCACATGTGCTAATAATCTTGTGATAAATGTTGGGTTTCTCTTAAACTGAGTTTGATGGATGCTCTGTGATGAAAACACACAAGCTCCGGCAAAGTGTCTGATTCATATCACAGAGATAAAACTTTACAGTTACTAATTGAATCTGGCTGGCTTAAAATGACTTTGCCATTAGTGTGACACAACGGCTGCTCTGTCTCAGCTAAATATATAATGAGAGAGAAAATTAAGAGAATTGAGAAAATTCTGAATGAATGAATTTCAGAATGAAATGAAGAGGACTAAGAGCTTATGACTGCTAATAAAATGTCTAAAAGAATTATATTTCTGATGTCATATGAAGAAGGCCTCACTCTTGTTATCATTAATAACTGAATAACATGTAATTATATTCTGCGTGGTATTTGAATATAGTTAAAATGCACACATGAATGGTTTTACAGATGAGAGAATGGACTGAGCTCTTTTGTCTGGTTTCATGCTGTCCGCAAAGTCTAATAAATGTATTTGTGTTTAGAGATTAGTTTTACTACAAATAGATTTGAAAATCTGCAGTAGATTACCGGCTGTTATATATCACGTAGACAATGAAGGGTGGAGGGAACATCATCTACAAGCATTGAGAGATGAGAGTGGCAAGGTGGGGAAATGGGCTGGAAAATTCAGAATAGTGTCGTACTATGATGATACCCATTTTCTGTAAAACAAGATGGAGTATGTGGCAGCCTTCGAATAAGGGAGCAGGACAGTAGAATCATCTTTAGACTGATGGGGGAGTTGCACTAATGGTCACAGAGTGAGTGCGCAAGAACAGAGGAAACATGTAAACCAATACAGGCAGAGGTTAATAAAAGGGGAAAGAAATGTTTGTCTTCATTTCAAAACTACAAAATTGAAAATTCCAATTTGCAGTACCACTTTGTTAAGCAACAGACACAAAGTCAGCATTCTTTAGATGCATTAAATCTGCAAACCCATTTGCAAGTAAAAAGTCCATGTAAGGAACAAAACATGCTCATATTCATATAGTCAGCATCATGGCTGTAGTCATGTAAAAGCAGGTTAAGGTATGAAGGGCCAATAACTGATTACACCTTCAAAGGATTTCACAGGAATTCGCATTTACATTAAACAATTGATGCAACCAGAAGGAAATTATTAGTTGTGTATAATGTTTTCAATGTGAAGGAATCTGTATTAGTTATTTATCTGCTAATATGTGCAAATGATTGCACTTTTCATGAGCTGAAAACAGTAAAAATCTGTCACTGTGCCATTTTACTCAGGGTTGCTCACCATGAAGATAATAACTAAATTCTATTCACTATAACCAATCATTTATTCAACACAGGTAACTACTTAGCCCTCCAGTCATTTCCACACCATAGCACCTGATACTGAAATCGAATTAAACAAAATTAAAATGAGCCTCTTATAGGGCTAATGAATGAAGAATGCAATGGCTGCTTTGTGCTGCAGGGTGCCAGAAAGTCATGAAGCAAAGGAAATGGTTTCATATTCTAAAATCACAGATTATATCTGAAAACAGCCCAATTATAAAGGGCACTTAGGGGCACATGAATGAATGGTTGCTGAGAAATGTGTTGCAATACTATTACAGTCTACGGTGCTTTAATAATCCCTTGGCATTTGTCTCTAGGGCTGGACTTCACTACTTAAAATGAGCGTAATGTGTTCCTGCATGTCGAATGTCCATTGTTTTATGCAAATAAACTGCAGTAGTTAAAAAAAAAAAAAAAGAAAAAACAACCCAAAAGTGGAATAATGTGTCAGGATGTTAGTTTACCACTTTCCTTTCTCCAGAAGCCAGTTAACATCTTTACCGATCAGTGTTTAAACTTAACAAAATCAATCTATGTTGGTTTGTGCAATTCCTAGCATCTTGCAACATGTCTTAATCAGAGCCATTACCTCAAGTAGATCCCTGCAGCTCTGTTTAGCCAGTAGCTGTTTGTCTTAGAAGGAGCAAACACCCGCTTACATAGTAACATTGACACTGACAGAACCATCTGGCTGTTGTAGGCCCCTATTGAGTAGCCAGGCCCTTGGAGGTCCATGCTAAAGAATGAGTCATCCCTGGAGGCAGACAAGGATGGAGAGGGGTATCTACATGGAAAAATTAAAGTGTGGAAGATTGTGGACTGACAGGCATCCACCTGCCAACTACATATAGATTATTGTTCATCATACTGTGCCAACAGAATAGCAGGGTGCAGCACCCTGGGTGTAGAATTTCTGAACGCCTCTCTGCCTCCTTTTCCCTCGGTTCGTTGCTGTCCTCTTCTATTCTGTCACTGCTTTTGAGTTCACAATCTATGGAGATGACATGTAATTGAAGAGTAATGTGATATGAAAGGTCAAATCCTACAGGAACAAATAAATGCCATAAAAGACGGCTTATGGTCTCCATTTTCTTCACAGCGATGGTCCTTTTGAGGCTACAGTGAATCTAACTGCTCTCACCATGGGCATACCTAAGGAGTGCATTGCTTTTATTGTGACTTAAGGGCCTTCTGCTATGGTAAAAAAAAAAAAAAAAAATTTATTTGCATCCTAAAAACCTATGTGGTCGTATAATGTCAGGGTAAGCAGACCTATCTACAGACAGCTGCTGAGTCTTCTTTTCAGGAAGCACATTTCTTAGGTCTGTTTGAAGTGTAATTCTAAAGAAGTAGGCTCCTTAAAACCTTTGCTCATGTGCTAACTTTGTGTGTCAATGTATGTTTGCCTGTTAAGATACCGTGTGCTGCACTGTACTTTGTGTATGGGTGTGGGAGAGAGGGAGATCATAGCACCCAGCATACTGTGGCATAGCAGTGGATAACCATTTCTGTTTTTGAAAAGATGTGAGGTGGGAACCAACATGGGGGGAGAGAGTATTTAAGTGTCACTGGATGAGGGAAATGTAGTTGCATTGGTACTGACACTACTTTAACCACTAGTTGTTGTATGTATGCTGCTATTGGTTGATTAGCCTTATTTCCATTCATTCTGTCCAGAAAAGTCTTGTCAATACCATGCATGTTGTCATTGTGTTGTATCATTATCAGGATGTCATGTTATATACTATTCTGACAGGATTGCAACTTTGATCAAGGGTTACAAGAATTGTCTGTATATACAACAATGAACTATTAGATATTAACAATTTACCTGTTTATTTCTATTACATATAATGTAGAGTAAAATTAATACACACATATTTACAGTAATTGCAGTAAGGTAGACATAACAAAGATGGGGCTCTGTAAAAATCTACATCATGGTATAAAGAATAACATGACCTTTGTTTTTATTTTTCTTCAATATGTTGATGTAACTACTATTTTGGAAATTCTGGCCATTTTCGAGGAAAACGTCAGTCGGTGTCTAAAGTAATTGGAGCACAGAACAGTGAAAACCTGCAGGATTGGTTTTAATGGGAACTATTGGTAGTGTAAATATAAACAAGAGGTCTGCTTTGCCCAAGTATAAGTGGCTTTGATTGGAACTGAGAGTGACTACTTAACTGACAAATGGTGATGAGTGGGTTTAGTTAATGAATAACCCTTCGCAGCATAGGAGGAAAGGATTTGTTTGTATTAAGTTTGTATTGGCAAAAACACACAAGGAGAAAAACGAGAGGCTAATTGTTAGTGAATCAAAGTTGTATGCCTTCTACAAACCAGTCTCTCTCTCTCTCTCTCTCTCTCTCTCTCTCTCTCTCTCTCTCTCTCTCTCTCTCTCTCTCTCTCTCTCTCTCTCTCGCTCGCTCTCTCATTCGTTTTTGAAGGAGAGCGACAGTGGGGAAAATTTGCCCCCGGGGAGTTGAAACATCATTGAAAAAAGAGAAAAGGCAGAGGAGGTAGAATATGATTATGTAGCTGGCCATTGCAAATTGAATTATTTAAATATACGCACTGTAATCATGGCCAAGGGAGTGAAAATAAAACGATGAGAGAGGGAAGGAATGAACAGGATGAAGGCAAGAAAGAAAGGGAAGTTTACTGTGCATGGTTTTCTTCACATCGTTGCAGTCATGCGTTCCCTGTTGCTCTCTCTTCCATAGAAATGGTTTATTTCAATAAAACTGATTGAAATGCAGTGCTTGTGTGCCGATGGAGATGGAGAGGTGACGAGAACATGGACCCAGTCTGCATTTTTGACTAAGGAAAAATATATATATTTGCACTCTAAAGCTATCAGATTATGAGTCATTCATTGGAAAAGTCCACTCACTGTTTGGACCATGACAGCCAAGAGAAAAACTAGTATGAGAGAATGTTATAAAAAGTTATGGTATACATCTGGATTCATTTATTTGACCTATAGTTGGAGCTCCTTCATAAGGCAATCCTGCAGCCAGAGATCCATTTCCTCCCCTGATTAAATTTCAACTCAGTCGTTTTTTGTGCCATTAATCCTATGTTCTATTTTTTTATATTACTCTTCCCTCTATACTTCCAATCATCCTAGATTAGCGATCCTCCATTACATGTTCTTTTCTCATTTCCATAAGCATTCATCCTCTCGTGTTACATGCAAGCCAGGCTGCCTATCTCTTGTCTAACAAAAGGACATCCCTACCCATTTCCGATTATTAGTGGAGAAGCCTAATGACTTTATCAGACCCTGTCACAGAGTGATTCTAGTTAAACCCCTGCAGTGCATGAGCGCAACCAGACACGAGGCTGTGTAGAATAAAGAGTGTTAGGGTCTTTAATTAAATGTGTCGTTTTGGCATTTGATAAGCCCAGCAGGGCATTATGGCTGCCAGCTATAGAGGCGGATGGTGGGAGAGGGCAACTGACGTCCAGCTGCCCTCATCTATCATCACTATCTCAAAAAAGGTATCTGTAGACGCAGATATTTACTGCCTCTCTCACCAGCATGCAGAGTAAATAACCTCAGTGATTTTAATCATGTTTCTAAAGCGGCATATTTACATCACATTTATCGCATGGCAAGATGCATGATCTGTTCTAGCATTAATGAAGTGAGAGAACACTGAGATAGAATTGATATTTGTAAAAACAGATAGGCAGTTACATGAAGAGAATATTCAGCAATCAAATGATATTCATACTGAAAGACATAAACAATATAAAATTAATAAGGAGGAAATATTAATCCCAAGAACATCCTTGGTATTAAGGTCATTCGCTCACCATATATTTGTAAGAAAGACGTAGCATTTTGTTTATAACCATTTATTTACTGCACTGCGGCTGAATGTGTTGTATGTTTAGCGGACTTGACAACCATATATTGGCAGGAAGTAGAAAGGGAGTGTCAGCAGTGTTGTCAGTAGTTTAGCGAGGCTCTCAGGGAAATCACTGTTCAAATCATCAGACAACATCTGGCATCTAACAGTAAAGATGAATGTCTCCACATAACCCAATCTCCAAATATGGATTGCACCTGGAAAGTGCTTGCACAGCCCCTCTTCCCTATCTAAATTATTGAATGCATACATGTGATGTGTTTACTTGGCCTGTGTCCATATGAATTCGTAATGCTGTGTCACACACGGAGCATGTAAAGAGATCTGAAAGGCTGAAGTTTTACACCAAGAGGGAAGGAATTTGGCAAGAATGTCTTGAATACAGTGCAACTATCTGGAAGTTTTCTGTCCAACACTACAAGAAAATATTGTCATAAAATGTCCTCGTGTAGTGAGGAGATTTAGTTTGGTGTTTACTTGCACAAATTGTTTAGAATTATCATGTTAGCTTTTTTTCAACCAGAATTTTAGTTGCATACATTATTAAATCCTCTTGTCTATCACCATAAAACCTTATAGACCTGTTAAAGATTGACTCTCCACTAATCCCTCTGTTTCATCATCAAGGACTGTTTCACTGTCAATGACTGCTATGCTAACAAAAGCGTCTCTGAAGTGTTAACTTTTATTCATATAGTCATATGCCACTGGTTCATAATAAATCAGTGCACAACTGCATTACTCTACCACTCTGGAAATTATTATTGGACCCTAGTGGTTTCTATAGAAATTCAATTTTATAGTCCTTCAGTATGTATGAATATCAATTTTTTCTGGGTTATTAAATCATCTTAGTTTATTTGTTACTTCTAATGGTTACAATTTTCGAAAAATGTAAAAAAAAAAAAAAAAGTGTAACTTATTCTACTTCTTTATTACATTTCTAAAGCAAGCAAATAGTGGGCTTTTCACTCCTTTGCTACAGTGGAATAATAGATAATGTATGTGTTCCTGACTATCTCAGTGCAGCATATGTATAAAAATATTCAGTAAATGTAGTTCTGCACATTGTAGTCCTCGGCTCAATAGGAGAATTCGCTGTTCAGCATTAAGAGCTACATCAGTCATAGCAGAATTGTGTGTATGTTTGGTGGTTTCAGGTGTCCAACACTTGTCAGCTCAATTATTCTACTACCAGGGTGACTAAACTGCTCAAGCCGACTCAATTTCCTTTTCCGCATGGAAGCATTTGTCAATATTATTTCTTCATTTCTCTTTTTCACAAATTATTGGCTTTTTATTTATTCTTATTTTTTTATGTCCCTTTTTTTTTACTGTGGTGTTAACAATGTTGTGTCACAAAGCACTGCAGAGTGACATTCAGAGGTGTGTTTTCATATAATCACAAAAATATCACACTGATTGTACAGTACTGGCTTTGGATTCACTTTGCATTCAGTTCAAGGTAGAGAATTTCAGTATCAGTACCTCAGCATTGTAAGGCAAACAGATCACTTCGGGAACATTGCTGGTGTTTTCTACATGAAATATTACAGTGGAAAGGAATTAGTGGCGTATGGTTAAAGAGCAGTGCTGTAGTTGTGTCACAACTTAAGATTAACCACTGTACAGTCACTAGACAACTGTTTCTGTTTGTTTATGAAGTTGTGTGTGTGTTTTTTCACAAGGTTACACTCCTTCTTCGTGGTGGCTTAAAATGATTTAATTTAATAACCACTGATAGAGCCACTCTAGGTCATTAAGTCTGCTGGAGAAGGCGACAGCAGCTTCATGACTAATTATTATGTTGGCCATGTCACCTCTTGCCTCAGCTCTTTGCTTGTGTTCAAGTCGTGCATGAGGATGAGAAGTAAAAGAAGACAAAACTACTGAAGGAATTTAGATTGAACAAAAGATTTCAAGCCATCCTGTTAAGAGATTACCCTTGAATGTACTCTCCCATCAGCTCACAGTGTTATTATTTGATAATCATTTCAGTGTCTCCAATTAACAACTCGATCATTCCCTGGCCATTAAATGTGCAGCAAAGCACTTTTTGCCATGCTGATTGACTGCAGTAGTCGATACCATGATAGAAAGTCATGTTCACATATTCAAAGCAGGTACACTCATCTACCTATTGATAACCTCAAGATGTTAACCCTTCAACCTTCTGCTGCTGGAAGTCAACAGATAAGCTCTCCAACCTGATGTCTCCATCAGCTACATCCCTAATGAGCCCTCATGTAGCCACTCAATAGGAGACCTGTACTTAGGCAGTTAATGTCCTCTATTGAGCTGAAGCACTGGCAGCTGTCAAAGGATGGAGAGAACAAGGAGGAATGAAGCTACAAGGGAGAAAGTAATTGTAATGTCAAGGACATTCCTGGACATTGACATTCCTTTGTGCCCTTATTGTTCTTTTCCATGTGACCAGGCTCCATAATATGTAAAATCACCCAGAGGCGTTCATCTCTGCTCTATATGTTTGCTTGATCTGTATTTAGTAACCCACTATTGTCTTTACCCACTGGGCGGTACTTCACCTGCGATTTGTATTTTCAATTCCTCTATAAAGGAAAATCTGATATGTACTATAGATCCATAGACTATTACTGTTGCTTTTTGTTTTCACACCTTTTGACCCATAACAGTAGGTGTAAAAAATCCAGTCAAGGGATGGTTACTAGTGTGGAGGCCTGACTTTGTAGGGGCCTGATGTGGGTGACTGAATCCAAGGTCTTTGCTGTCAAACAGCATCAACGATTTAACACGGTGGGCACCATGGATTACTTTGTGGTTTTGATGTCAAAAGCCCTATAGAGGAATATAATGGTGTGAAGTAAACAACACTAGCAGGCACAGTATGTGTGAAAGTGCATTGTCAAACACAGACATACCCGACATAAAGATAAATATCACATATATATAAACAGTTCTCAAGTCACGGAGCCAAGAGTATTGGTTTACAATGTCATTTAATAAAGAAAAATATATGAAAGAGGAGTGAATCAAAACTATTCTATTAAGTGAACAACAAACTAATTAGATTTAGCAGAAACACCTTTTCAGAAGAGTGCTCCTGAGACAAAACAAACCATTTTGTATATATTTTGATTTATGGAGGGCCTGTGTTGCCCTGTTACGGACGGCGGTGGCTTCTGGGTGCAAAGCGTGTAACGAAGGCTGACACTTTGAGGAGACAGCAGTCACCCTGTCCATTAACTCTGAAATCCTGATTCCAGTCAGCTATACTGCAGCAGAGGCTCTGCAAATACACAATCTGAATGTGGCCACAAATTCCCCCAAAACATACCCTAAAAGGATATTTTCTGCTTCTGTTTTCAGAAAAGTTGTACTTTGCCGGTGATAAGTAAAATTATATACAGAGAACTGGGAGGAAATATTTTCCGCTGAGGGCATATCAGTGGAAAGTGTTTATTTCAAGGGTTTCTCCCTCAGATAAGAGATGACACAAGAAGGAGCAAACATCAGAAAGGGGGGATTATGACCAAACTGCCTCCCAGAGGAGAGAACGACTAGACTAGAGCTTAAAAAAATGTTTAAGCAGGGGAGCTGGTGTTTGGCAAGAAAGGATTAAAAATGATGGATATGAATATCAAGAGAAGATTGGGATATCCAGGGAAAGGGCACTGGACTGAGAAGATGTGCAAACCGATATCTGTGCAAACAAGAATCAGCAAATACTGACCATCTTAACATTATTCCCTGGTTAAGATTCTGGAGGATGATATATTGTGTTGTGGAAAAATGGAAACCCCAATTTTTAAAATACAATTTTTATTTCCATGCAAAGTGTCTTCTTAACTGTATTCATATGAGGAATATCAAGACCTGAGATGTTCATCATGTTTCCGTCTGAATGAGTGCAGAGTAATAAATCAAATGAAAAGCTCTATTGTGAAAACTTGGCATGGGTTTCCTCATTTGGTTCACAGTTTTAGGCACATGTAGACCTCCAGACATATCATCATAATTGTTGGAAAATGCTGCAGCTATTATTACACATAGATTGCTTCTCCTTGCCAAAAATGAATGTGCCCACTCTCATGAGATTTCACCTGCCCTTTCTGTGCATTATATGGTCTCTTTAAACAGTGCTGTAACAGAACCCTGCTGGCTAATATCTCCAGTGAAAACACTGCTGTGCTCAGGTTGATGGATCAACAGCTGCTACTTTTGCACACATACATGCATGGATGCTTTGCAAATATTTAGTAAACACAGCCCGACATGCCTGGTGGCTTTTTGTAGTGTTACACTTCTACATGAGCACCAATGACTCATTATGGCTGTGTTTGCAAACCATGTTGGGTGTGATCAACCATAGATAAAAAAAAACTGCGTCTTAAGTCATGTGTTTCTCTTAGGTGTACGATAAGGCCAACACAATTCTTGCCTCAGTCTGTTCCCTGCAGATTTCTCATTGTCGTTGTGTGTTAATCTCAGTGATAACAGCAAGAACTGAGCACTCCCTATCTGGAGTTTAAATCGATAGGCACTTCCATTTATTGAACATACACCCCGACAGAGCATCAAAAACAGCTTATGTCTTAAATAAGCTGTTGTACTGTGGGAACTGTCTGTCTGTCTTCCAGCTGATCTCTCTTTTCTCCTGCCTTTTCACACACACACACACACACACACACACACACACACACACACACACACGCACAAACTGCTGTTCCTCTTCACGTAGGCTTTGGATAAATTAGATGTGATTCAGCAGGCATTTTAAACACTGGGGCGCCTCATACCCTAGAGCTCTGCAATCTGGCTCCCCAGAAAGATGATGACTCTTTCTTTCTTTCTCATGCGCACTCTCTCTTGCTTCTCCTCTCCTAACTTTCCCTCCTGCACCATGCTCTGCCCCCCTCCCACCCCTACCCCACTGCTATTGTTGGACCTTCATTGCGTATAGAAATTGTATTTAAAATCCTTAAATCCTTGTCAAAATTTCTCCCTGTGTGCAGGAGATTACTGTGAGCTAGTATTATTCTGGAATAGCTTTAGCAGGCACTCTCCCTCCCCACCAACCTTTGAGCTTGTACCCCGATTATTACCTTCACAATGACACACAGAAAGGCTCATTTTCAGGTCCTAGTTAACCTGTAAATCACCGTCTGAAGTTGGGTCAAAGGAACAAGTAAAGTGAAACGTTTCATTGCAAGCGCAAAAAAAAAAAAAAAAGACACAGCACAGCGCAGCTACTGCAGCTTCTGTTATTTGTGTAGGTTTCTCTGACACCTTGTTTCTCTGCTAAAAACATCTCTTTTCCATATTGTTTCGGCTCCGTTAGCGTAATACGCTTCAGGGCCAGTTATCCGTGGTTTCAGGTTAGGGGCCCCATAGACATCATGGTTGAGAGAGGATGAGGTGGGGATGAGCCCATCTGGTCCAGACAGCTGGGTCCACAGCTGGGGGGACAGACAGTGACAGCTGACTTACCACACTGCACTAGGGTGGAGAGATGGATGGATGGATGAATGGATGACTAGAAGGGGAGGAAGGAGGCATTGGCTAGACGATAAGTAGAGGAGAGAGAAACAGACAGATGAAAAGAGCTTGCCAGCCAACCAGCAGACTTTTTATTTTGCTTTTCCTCAATGGTGGTGGAAAAACAGAGTGTATTTTTTTTCACTGGCGGAAAAGAAATAATGGATGAGCAGGAGTCTGGTGTACCTTCGCTTTTAATGACAAATTACTACTGACACCCCAAACTTCAACACCTTAAAAACAATAGTCTTGACATTTTAAAACATGTTAATAAAATGTATAAATATTCTGTGACATTTTTATTTAATGTTACTGTGAAATATATCTAAATCTTTGCCTTACTGTAGAAATGCAATTATTACTTTTCCCTCCACGACTGTTGCAGCTCCAAGGATACATAGAGTTATATGTGCACTTCACTGACAGCAGCAGATGGTGTATCTCGACAACTTTGCAAGACGGAATTGTGTGTGAATGAGGACATATTGTGACCCTGGCAGGAAGGATGAAGCTATTTTTTTTTTTAATAATAAATTTCTTGTGTGTTTGTCAAAAATATGAGGCTTCTTCAATAAGTAAAATTAAAATCATCTTTCCAAAACCATTCTTAACCCATAAAGACCCAAACATCCACCAGCAACCAAAAGCATCTACTGATTTAAACTGTTAAATAAGTTCTGATCCACTATTCCTTTTGATCTATGTAAATAATTGGTGTAAAACGCAGTTTTTCAGTCAAATATGACCCATTTGGCTGCTTAGTGGCCCCATAGTTACCATGGAAACACTTTCATTTCTACGATATTGATTCACCAGTAAGACCCATGGAGTTGGATTAATATCAGTGGATGGAGACACTGGGTTTATGTTAAGTTATTGATATTTTTCTTAAAAAGTCATTTTTCTTCAGTTTTCTCTGTTTTTGATATAATAATTCTCAACTTTAATCTGAGCTTTTATTAACACCTACATGATCAGTGAATTAAATATAAGAAAATACTTGATTTTCACTGAACCCCCCCCCCCACAAAATATAGAGGATAATATTACAATAAACTGTGATAAATTATATACTAAAAGGTTAAGTAGAGAGAAAAATGTATTTGGGAACTAACACAAAAGTCACACTGGGTCTTTATAGGTTAAATATGGGTGTGTGTGGGGGGGGGGGGGCAAATGCAATTTAATATGTTTATTTTCTAAATGTTTGAAATAAGTAGTAGTGAGTATGTCAAGTCATGGTTTGATTCCTATTAAAACACAAGCCTAATAGCTATAGTTAAAAATGATTTTTTATCAAGTTTGAAATAAAACACATCTCTTTATGCACGTGCCTGTAATAATATAACTAGTAAATTTGACACCTTAACATATCTCTAATGTAACAGAGTAGTAAGCTGTCAGAGTAATACCTTTCCTCGTTTTCTTGACACATTGATTGGTGGTGACTTAGTTGGATGTTTTAAAATCCAACCAAGGTGTAAAAAAAACAAAAGAAAAAAACTCATTGCAACATTCTGAGGTTTAATATAAAAAAATGAGTCATTTTCAAGGAGGCGGTCAGTCTTACAAAGCTAAGGTGAAATAATCAATGTGGTTACCAACAGTTTGAAAAAACCCAGTTCAATAAAAGAAATGCTTTTATGATTGAAGTGCCTTGGCAATTATTTTATAAAAGAGCCATAATTATAACCACTTTTCCTCTCAATGTAGTGTAATAGAATACAGAAATGTGAATTTACATATTTCCCAAATCATGAAAATAGTTGTATTAATTTTCCATGGGGTGGTTCATTCTAACCTTGTGTTTGCCTTACGCTTCCTGGTCTCTGTTGTCAGAATCCTGCCATTGGACACTGGGAATCCAACCCAGTCTGTCTCCTTAACACAACCTTTCCATAGTCCATGATCTGGAATTAACTCTGTTCAGAAAAATACGGCTCCTCTGGTTCTCCGGCCTAAATGGGCAAGGAAGTCAAAACAACCCACTTCAATTTCTGCTAAGCTGCTTGTCAACGGGCAAATCACTATGCATGGTGGGATCAGAAGATCCTGACACCTGCTAGGCTTCACAGAGATCTGTACATGATTAAAAGGTGAACCTAGAGCTTGTTTGGAATAACAACCCTGACCTTACCCTCAGGAAAGCCAAGCTTCATCTGTTTTCATGCTGCCAAGACAGTGCCTTTTTTTCTTTTTTTTTTTCTTTTTTTTTTTTTTTTTTAAAATTGTAAGAGAGAAAGCTGATTCAGGAGAGACTGCTACAGCACCCTGAGGGCCAAGCTATACCTGTACTGTTTAAATATTCAGCATCTCAGCCTACTGATAGATATCAGATCTATGTAATTACCAAACACCCAATTAACTAGGACAGGGAGAGCTAACATAAGATTGGCAGACAATGTCATTTGGGGTATGATCGTTAATGTAATCTCCAAGAAAATGGCTTTTGTGATGGGGAAAGGGAGAAAGGGGGATAAAAAGAAGTAAGTGATTTATATTTTTTTCTTTTTCTCCTTGCTGTATCCCTCTCTCTCCCCCTGAGGATATATCATTTCACATGATTAAGACGTGTGCAACCTGCTCTTCCATTGAAGCGAAACAGGAGACACCCCCTCAGCTAGTTATCATTCCTCCTTTTCTACCTGGCTGAGGCTTCTTGTGTCTCCAACACATATTTTCCTTTAATTCCTCCTCTCTAATTACCAAACACACTATCCATATTTTTCTCTTGCGTGTCTTTCATCTTGATCCCTTATTTTTTCCTCTAACTCTTCCTATTCGTCTTCACAGAAACCAGTGCATTAAACCGATCTTTCATTATCGTTAACAGCATATGATATTATTACCACTGTAAAAAAATATTAATTCAACTGTACATTTATAGATTTAAATGCTGCTGCAGCCACTATGCTATTAGCAAAGCCGGTGTCCATGACTGTGTTCACTAATGCATCCGTCTGCTCTGGAACATTCTGCATTCATTCTCGATTGTGCTCTCTTTTGTGGTTTACTTTGAAGGCAGTGTTGGGTAAATGTATGCATCTGATTGTCGGCGGGATAATGGATTTTGGGTTAGTTGAAAACCAGTAGATTCTAATTACAAAACCTCTGTGAGAGCCCATTTGAAAGGAGGTAAATAAAAAGTGTAAAATTACATTACATACCACAATAGCCTTTGCGCTTTCCCTGTACTCACAGAAGATGTAATTGTCACTCAGACAGAAACACATTTGAAACACATAAGTAGATTTTATTCAGAGATTGCTGCTATAAATTAACATAATTTCTGTTCAATGATTAGTTTCGGAAATAATAACTTTCAACTCTAAATTTGGAGAGGCAAGGGAAGAAAATCACAATGAATGCTAATTGCAGATTGGGCGGTTGTTGTGATGTGTTGTATTGGTTGTCGGACACAGTGAGCACTTCTTTTTGTAACCAACCAAAGTCCTTTAGTAGTTAGATTACACCCCAGTCTTCAATATGAGACAAAATTAGTCATATTCATTCCATAATGTTTTGTAGAATTAGCCTTTTTTTTTTTTTTTTTTTTACAATATCGTGCAACTTTACTCCTAGAAAATTTTGCTTTCTAAAGGCCACAAACTAATCAGACATGTTTTGACTACTCAGAGTGGAACAAAAAACGGGAATTCCATTGCTCTTTTTCTTTCTTCACATTACAGATAAGCAACAGTTATTTGTCACTTACATAAGTGGCCAGAATGTGGGGCTCACTCTGGAGGAAGTTTCCACAACAGTGCACTTACATAAGCAGGCTAACATTGGGAGCTCTGTATGGGATAAAGCTACTGAATAGCACAAACAAGAGACAGAAGTTAAAAATTGATGACTTGCTTTTTGTGTTTTGCCTTCCTCTGCCGCACGAGCAAAGAGATTCAGCTTGTCCTAGTTTCCCGACCTCATCCAATGGGGAAAAAAATCCCATCTATTTCTCGACATCCTCCTTGGGTTGCGTTATGCTTATGTCCTTTCAAATAGATCCGTACATGAGCATAATATGTATAATATTTACATGAATGTTTTCATTTAGTTCGCAATATAGTCCTGTCATCACTTAGTCTCACTTTGCTCCTTAACACCATGTGTTGTTTGAAGCCTAATTAACAAAGTGCATAATCGAGAGAAGGTTTATGTCCTCACTTTCACTAAAGGAGGTTAGAGTCTTTTTGGAAGGGAATATTTTAGTCTCTGAAGTGTAAGCTATTCACCTCTGGGAAGCTGGCTGTTGCTGTTGCATCAGATAGTAGTAGCAGTGACATGGCAGATGCATACGCAATGCAATTAATATGTGTGCCGAGAGTGATTATTCACCCCTGTGTATTAGTGCGCTCTGTATTCCTTGTTTTTCCTTTGCCGGAGGGGAGCAGAGCAGCAGGTGTTGGCAGTCCTCTGTGTTTTTCTTGATAATGAGTTCCCAGTCCACACAGTGTCCTCAGAAGGAAACATCCGCAGTGTCAGTGACAGTCTCATAATGAAACATGGCACATTTTACATATACTCTGAAATTGGTTTAGAATTATGTTTCCCTATAAAAAAAAAAAGTACTTTTCAAAATGAGTTGCTACTTACAGATGATTCATAGTTGATAATGATCCAAATTTGACTAGTGTGCTTTGAAAAACATTCTTTTTTTCTGCTCTGCCCTTTACTTTTACTCTTTTTTTTTGTGTCGCCTGTCCTTAATCGCATCCAAATTAGCCTTGCTGCTCAGTTAAAGTCCATCTGAAAAGTATGTAGAAATTCAACAGGACTAAAAGGTGCTAGAAAGCAGTCAGTCTGGTTGGGCATAAATGGCTGAAATACATGTGCAATAGAATATATTTCAAAAGAATAAATTAAAAAATGCCTTGGACCTGTGCACTGAAGGAAAGAGTCTTGAAAAAAAGCTCCTACTCACTGTCCTCTGTACAATTAATTTAATAAATCTGACATTTCAGTGAGACTACCTTAATTTTAAGGTTTTATTCAGACACCCATTAATTTGTCGAATCAAAAAGGTCACAGTCAATAGCAGAGTGTTAAATTTTACCTTTTGAATAGAGGTGTTCTTAAGAATATGTCTGAGGTTGATAATGTTGAATATTTTACTTAAATCTGCTGAAATTAAATCTATAAAGAGGTCGGGTCAAGTCTTAAAGTATTGTTAGTTATTTTTTGGGTTTTATTATACTGCATTATATTCTACAGATCTTGTTTTACATTGTTCACACTCTTTCCAATGCAATGACCTCATTTTCCTACATTTAATGTGTTGTTAAATAACAATGTATTGATGTGCTGTATAAACAAACACAGTTTTCACTACCCTTTCAGTAGCTCACAGATTCATGCATTTCGCCATTCTCCAGCTGAAAAGGGGGGATTTGCAAAATGGGGAACTGATATTTTAGAGAATAGTCAGGAGCTTTTGGATTTGGACAGTGTTTGGATGGTTGGACTGGGGGGGGGGGGGTGTCTGTCTTCAGGAGATTTTGTAATCCTTCCTCCCAAGTTCAGGAGTTCAGCTCCAGTGCAAGGACACGAGTTTGGGTCATCCTGGGTGTCATATCTCCCTCACCTTGACAGCAGCAAGCACAGCATCTCTCGTCTCCCCCAGGATGCTCCCACCTGGCAGAGGTGTTTGTGTGTCTGTGTATGTGCATCAGACTAAATGAGTAATAGTCCGACTGTTTTCTCTCCATCAGTGCAAAAGACCTGCACTGGCTTTTCCCGTTTTGGCCATTTTTCTTTCCTCTTGTCTCAACCACTGAGCTCCTGTCCCAGCTGAGATCTTTATCAGCTGTGATTTATCTGATATCCAATCTAACACAGTTTTTCTTTTCAAACTCTTTGCTTTTCTATTTCTATCTCTCAATTTCAGTTGAAATCCTACCTTATTTTCTTGTGCCGCTCATTATTTTTGCATCTCTTGTCCCTCTGACTCCTCTTCCTGTCATGTTTTTCTTGGTGTCCCCACCTGCCACTCTTTCTGTTTGGCTCAAACTATGTACCATGCCCTCTAGGTGAAAATAGAAGAAAATGATTGCACGATGCAGATGGAAAATTATATTTATATATATATATATATTTATTGTCCATACAGAGTGTGGAATTGAGGTCTGAGCTTGAATGGTCTATTTAAAGTGGTGAAATGAAACAATAGTGATTAGATGAAAGGAATATATCAGTTGGTAAATAACTGTATTTATATCAAGGGTGTGTCCTGGTCCCTTCGGAAATATGCATGTTATTTGACAACGATCTGCAAACTGTTCAATGTAGCGTGGTGCTTTTGGCTGCGCACACACCAACTGCACAGTTAAGTGTGTCACTTCCATACGTACTCTAGAGGGTATTCCACTTGGTATCTGCTAGTTTCAAAAATGTGTGACTGCTGTTTGTGTGTAAACAGTAAGCCCATCATGAATGTTTGCCTTCCATCCATCGTGCGTGCTCTGCTCCTTTCAATTCTCTCTCCTCATTCCCCTCCCTCTCTCTCTCTCTCCCTCTCTCTCCCTCTCTCTCTCCCTCTCTCTCTCCCTCTCTCTCTCTCTCTCTCTCTCTCTCTCTCTCTCTCTCTC
>JAPTYQ010115980.1:0-20329 GCA_029814465.1 Ostorhinchus cyanosoma
CTGGAGTGTGGTGAATAGACAGATGGATGGTTATGACTGAGCTGCTTTCATTTGTTTAACAGTAAAATAAAGCACCAACGGCAGTGAGACACAGGAAAACTATGACTACTAATGTTGATTATTCTACTAAACTGTGATTTATAAACCCTTCCTAAGTGGAAGCAGTGGTATTATATTAAAATCTATTATTTGAGAGCTTCACTATTTTGAACATGTAACCAGTATTTTTTTTAATTTGCTAGTGAATGCTATAAATGGCAGTTCTCCTTATTGTGATTTTGAAGAAATCTATTACTAGATTCTAGAATAAACAAACATCCCACTCAAATGTTTTACTGTAAATTCTAAAACCAGTGGTCTTTTAATGTTTCCTAGGCTGTGTTTTGTATTTAATTGTCAATACACTGTCAGTAAAACTCTTCACATACAGTATCAAATTAAGAAATGCATGAGCAATTAGCTCTAAATTAGGCAGTAATCAAATCTGTTTAATTTTCCATGTTACTAGACAAATGTAATCTTTAATGTAATAGATCATTCAGGTGTTATTCTCCACCTGTTAACACATTTTAAAAAAATACTATTATAATAACAATTTTTCATCCGCCATTTGTTTGGGTGAGAAAAGCCTCGGTTTTATGATCCAGTGTTGGTGGATGCGGACATGTATGTCTGCTGGTCTTTGTATAAACATATCTGAGCATTCCTCTATGTGAATAGTCATGACTAAGCACTTCAGGTCAGCGGTGGTGGTGAGAGAAGCCCATTGTGTGCCATGGTAACCCGGTGCTCGGCCTTGTGTCCGCAGCTCTCCAGGCTGAAGCAGGAGCTGGCCCAGGTGAAGCAGGAGCTGCAGTATAAGGAAATGGGTGTGGAGACCCTACAAGAGTGAGTGTTCCTCTGCCTCTGTGACCCAGACCCCCACCCTTCCTCCCATGGCCACCCTTCTCCCTCGTAGACACTGGCCCCGCTGCTGTGCCCCCCACCCAACAGCCTTTTCCCTTTTCATTTTCTCTCACCTTCAATGTTTGGTCTCGTCTTTTACCTTCAACTTAACACAGACTGGCCTTTTTCTGTGTCCTCTCCACTTCCTGTCCTTATCTTTGCCATATTTACTGTTTCATTCAACTGGGCAGGTTGTCTGATTTAACATGCATGTCCCTAAATCATTTCATTTGCAGTTCATCTTATTTGAATTATCTAAGAGGACATTATTTTATTCATCTTCCCAGAAAATTGCAAAATTTTGATCAAAGGCCTTTTTTATCTGTGTTGAAACCTAAAGGGTTTTAGGAAATAAGAGGATAGTTTTATTTAACTTTCCTCTTTTTTGGATGTTGTTGTCTTGGTGAGTGTGTGATATTTTTATGTGCTTACACATAGTGTCTTTTTGTGCCGGGAACATTTCTGAGCCATTCCAAATTTCATGTTAGAAAATAGAGGCTCCACCTCTCGGAGGGAAAAAGAGAGCATTTGAGAAAAAGGCAAATGGAGGGAGTTTTGATGGAAAAGGGGACTCCACCTCAGGAAGAGGATGCACCAGTGGAGTGCAGGGAGCCAAGGCTCAGCCTGGAGAGGAAGTTGCTCCATGGAGAGGGAGGGGGGAGGGGGGTGTGTGGGGCTCCAGAGCAGTTTCAAAAACACAGAGATATCTGGCAGCAAATTCCTCTGCACTTCCTGAGGCCTGGCAAAGAGTCCTTATCTCTTAGATAATACACAACTCGAGTGATTCCCAGAATAGCCAGGAGAATACACAGCTTG
The DNA here is from genome assembly GCA_029814465.1 of Ostorhinchus cyanosoma. NCBI lineage: Eukaryota > Metazoa > Chordata > Actinopteri > Kurtiformes > Apogonidae > Ostorhinchus > Ostorhinchus cyanosoma. The sequence goes on from JAPTYQ010115980.1 coordinate 1,762, forward strand.
CAGAAAACACGGCAGCATCCTCCTCTTAAGTTTTTTTGTGCGTGTGTGTGTGCACGCACTTGCTCGTATGCGTGTTTGTGCCTTTGTTTTACCTCTGTGTGCGTCCCATTGTTTCTCTGGGTCGGTTTTGCCCAGTGGGGTTGAGGCCAGGAGGGACCCTACGGCTGTTGTTTGTTCAATCTTAGCTGTTGTCAGCAATATAGCTAATTGTTCTCCACACTATGTTGCATCAGATAAACAGCCTTTTGCGTATATCCCCCTCCCCTAAAGTCATCATTATGAGAGTAAAAGAATTCAGGCGTTTATGTCTTTAGGACAGTTTGGCAACAATATATCTTTTCTGCTCATCTGTATCATAGACCATCATAGCTTATCTTTGCAAATGTTTTCTTTTTTCTGACATCAGACATAATTTCACTGCACCAATATAACTCCAGATTAAGTATTTATGTAGCCCAAAAGCCTAATTGACTTTAAAACATATTACTTGTTAAGAAAATATTAGCTGGCTCTACAGAATGTAGGGCGGGGGTTCAGTCCAGGCAGGCACTGAGGGGTGGGCAGTGGCTTTTTTTACTAAACATATAAACTCCCAGGTCCTGCCAGTGGGGCGGGGGAACAAAGCAGGGCTTGTTTTGGGAGGAAGAGGCAGGGTCGGTGAATGAACAGTACCTGCTGTTGAAGGCGAGTGAAGGAAGCGGGCTGTGGTGAGAGTGGGGGCCACGTGCCAGGCCCACTGATGGAGGAGGCACCGTGCCTGCCTGCCGCGCTCCACCAGCAGCAGCTCCCCAGCCGACCAACAAACCCCCCTGTACCGACCGACCACACGGAAGAAAACAGGCTGATTCACTTCAAAGGAGCAGATCCGAATAGTTCAGTTCATTAGCATCAAGATTAGCTTTTTACACTGGCCCGTCACATGCACTGTCAGTATTTCATAACTGACCACAGTCTAAAAGCAGCTCATGAATGTTACATCCCTCACAAAAACACTTCCCATGTCTGTCTGGTGATTCTTTGTTTTCTCTAATGACTTATATTCCACTAACAGCGTTTCCAATATGAAGCAACACCCTGTTTCTAGTGAGGAATGTACGATGTCATTCTTTAACTTTAAGACGCTGCACTGTGTCCAAACTCAGTACATAGAATACACCACATTTTAGCATGTATAAGTGGACAAATCGCCCCCCCCCCATAATTAACAATACCTGTGTCTCCTATCCCCATCTGCTGAGAAAATGGACTTGTATTAAATCCACAATTTGCTTGTATCGTTTCAGAAAAAAATGCTAGTTAACACCACATAATTATAGTTTCAGCATTTTACACATTTATCTCCAGAAATATATAGTATATATTCATTAAACCTTTATGTAAAGTTGGAAAAAAAACTAAGGTGAGTGCTTAATTTCTGATGTAACAGTGAAAATTTAAAAAAAATACTTTGAAAGAGACAATAAAATGCAAAAGACTATTCAGTAAATTAATTGAAGGTAAGGTAATATACTGAGTTAAAATACATTTTGAAATTCAGTCCAGGTTGCAAGTGCAGAGTGCAAAAAAGAAAAAACTGTCCCCTTTGTCTCTTGATTAAAATTTGTCTGTTCTCTTAGAACACTTAGGATGAAGAACAGCATTGAAAGAAAATAGTGAAGTGATAAGGGGTAAAAAAAAAAAATACCAGTAAGGGCATTACTAACGAATATAATCCTAGTGAAGAAAACCAGGTCTATTATACTGGTTGAAACATCACTTCAATGAGAAATAAGTAACATGCAGTAAAATCATAAATGTTGTGACATAAATTTACCAGTCAGTTGAGTTTGAAAAAGTCTTCAGAAGTCTAAAAGACAGCAGTACAGTAACTATTAATGTGCTACCAAGACACAAACTTAGCACTTCATGCACATTGCGGGTATGTTCATTTGTGCCGTTGTGTTACAGGATCGACAGGAAGATGTCCAGCAGTCAGACTAACTACAAGCTGGACGAGGCTCAAGCGATCTTCAACGAGCTGCGCAGCATCAAAAAGGCGATCAGCACAGGCGAAAAGGAAAGGCAGGACCTCATCCAGGTGAGTCCTTTAAAAAGCTCAACTCCTGTCTCTGTTGTTTTTGTTGTTGGAATATTCTATGCTGACCTCTAGTGTCTGTCAGTGTACTGCTGCTGCATTGTCTTAATAAGCACATTTCCAGACGTCTGAATCACCAACCACATCTCCGAATCCGTCAGCAAAGCAAAGAATGTCATGGAGTAATAATGTATAAATAATGGAGCGGTAACAAGACAGTGATTCAGGCCGATCATCTGACCACATTTGAAGATGCATTTCCTGCTAATATCTCTTTATAGACATGTAATGGAGCTCAATGACACACTAAAAATGTTATTAATAATATGTCTAAAGGATAGTTTGGAAGCAAAAGCCACCTTTTAGAATTTAGTTATAGGTTAGTTTTGTTAATCGCTTTTCCCTGTTTGTTAAGCCACGTTTCCAATGAAACACCCCGAACTTTTAGTAAGTAAAACTTTATCTTCATAACACATGCTTACAAAGTGATTCACACACATAAAAAGGAACAGATGAAATAAAAGTGCATAAAAAGACAGACCAGGCCAATATTTCAATATACATATATGTTAAAAATAAGAACGGCCAAGGACATAATATGTACACACTCGTCTGTGTGCTTTATTCAGTAACTCCATACTAATGTATCAAAGCACAATGAAAAATTGTACGACTTCTTTAAAATGGTGACTGAAATACATTCTTTAGATTCTTCAGTAGCCACATGACCCATACCAGTGGAATTTGTTTTGGTGCAGGAGAGTATATATTAAACTCTTGAGCACAGTATGAATACAGACAACAACATACAAACAGCATTTTATGACACATATTGACAATAAGCAACATTAACAAATACCCAGACCTGCAGAAAGGTCATAAGGGATTCAAAAAAGCCCTCTATCTGATGTTGTAAACCGCTAATAAATAACACTGCCATTAAAATCAGCCACTGCTAGAACCACACAGCAACATTTCTGAAAGTAAAATACAGCCCCTGGACCTAAATTTAGAAACTAGTCATTAGGATGCTACTCTACATAAAACACAAACCACCTCAACTGGTACATTATCACCCACGCTGCTATGTTTTTTTTTTTTTTTAACTTGTATTGTATTGTTTCATTTTTGAGATTTTACAACACAAACATTTAGAACATAGTGTCCGTTGTTGTCCTGTATTTGTCCACTTTTCATTGATCTTCACATGTTGCTTCCTGTTGTCATATGATATAAGTGAAGTCTCCAATTATTTTAGGGTAGGGGGTCCTCTTTACACCATTTTTGTGTGATGCTTGTGCTTTTGTAGATGCTACCAAGAGGATTTTAATCAAATATTCATCCTTACTTGATATGTCTTTAACTGTTAAATGTTAAATTTACTATCCTTAGTTCCCATTTGTTTAGATTTATATATTGTTAAATGTTGGTTTTTTTGTTTTTTCTTTTTACGCTGGACAGAACCTTGTGCACTGTTCTACTTGTGTGCTGCAGTGGCAATAAAATGGATTCTATTCCATTTAGAAGTGTCTGATTTGTGGAGGGAATGGGCCTGCTACTGATATGATGTCAACTATTGTTATGTTATATGGAGACGGTTGTGTAGATTCTTTAATAAGTTTGATTGTCTCATCCCACAGAGCCTGGCGAAACTGACGGTGAACTTCCAAAGCAGCTTGTCCATCAGCGACTCAGCCAGCGAGGTGGCAAATAGCACTGGAACCGCGGGTGACTCGTGTGTGCTGCAGCAGTACTGTGACACTGGCTGTCAGACTGACTTAATGGGAGAGGTAGGAGATGCTGCCAGTCCTTCCTTTGAGGAGGAGACAAGATACAAGGAAGCTTATTTATCCTCCCATCATAGATCTGAAAGGACAGCACATTAGATCATATTTGTAATCCACGTTTCAACATATATTTAAAACCACGCTCATTACTTTTTCGTGTCGTTTTTCCCTTAAGTATGGCTCCCAAGATTCCTCACATTTGGTGGACAAAGTGAAACTCAACTGGCAGTATGAGGAAGCCAAGAAAAAGTAAGTCTGTGTAGTTGTTTGTTTATCAGTCATAGTACTATGACACAGTGACATGCAGCTCTGACTCACTGGCCCCGCCGGCCCCCACTCTTTCCTCTGCCCTGCATTCAGTCCAGTGGGAGGACGTGTTTTAATAGTATTTGCGCCTGGTGGCCAGGGCTGCTGAGCGATGTCTGGCTGCAGGAATGAGCTGGGTGGTCACATTCTTCCCTGGCCACGCTGCTGCTGACTGTGTGCAGCCTTTGTGTGACTGGCCAGCGCCTGCCTCAGTACACACCCTGCTCCTCCGCAAGGTGGTTTAATATACACACTGTGTGGAGTTTGGTTAAATATATCCCATCTCAGGCTATAGCAGGAGAAATTATATGTTGGCAAAGTAGGCGTCAAATGAAGCCTGAAATGTACTCCATAATGAAGTGGGCCCAGGTATGACCGGAGCTGATTTAATGATGCAGGACGGACAGTGTATGTTCCAGCTGTGATGGGCAGTGGCAGCACCATGTTATTACGATGGCTCCATGCAGTCTTTTTTTTAAAACAAGATTTATGTTGCTGTGGTGACCCAGCAACAGCAGTGCCAACCATGACATCAGGGAAGGAGAGAGAGAGTGAAGGAGAAGGGAGACCTGTGGAAACTTGCATGCTCTGTCCCTGAGTCACTCTGTCTGAGATCCAGCACACATAAACACAGTTATTTCATCCTGAGCTGAGGACTCGGACCTCTGAGGTCCCACTCAACTCTGTCTGCACAACATCGCAGTGACACGCACCTGTACGACCACTGGCTGATGCAGCAGCAGGTAGAAATTACCACACTGAATGCAGTCATTATAGTCTCAAACTTGACACGTGCTTCAGTTAAATATGTGAAGCTGATTCTGCCACAAGGCTATAAAATGCTTGTGCAAAAACTGTGCAAGTAACAAACTCAGTAACCCCTCGTACAAATATTAATAACAGCTGCATGTGTCTTAAAAGTCTAAAATCATCAGAATTATGTTATGTCATTGGATTATGTAGATGTTGTTATTTTCACCTAATGTGTACGTATAAGCTCATTGACGTCTGCTTGAGAACAACATGTGTAGTAGTTTATTAAGCAAGGGCTGAGTGACATGTCCTAGTGAAGAAGTTTACTTTTGTTTTGTTGCTTTTTTTCCCTTATGTCAAAATAATGCAGAATTCAGAAATATTTTTGATAAAACAAAGTACTGTGTTTGTAAAAAAAAAAAAAAAAAATCTAACTGCAATATCAGCCTATCAAATTACATGATCGCAAAAAACTGCAATTTAAAAGTTTAGATTTAGGAAGAGTTAAGGTTATTGCCAAATAGAAAAATGGGAGATAAACTGAAAAAATAACTGTCCTCTGGTAATATATTTAAGTGTGTATGTTTGAGCTGAAAAGAATACGCATTGAAAGCTAGTAATCTGCATTTTCCAAACAAGTGAACTCAAATTGCAATATTATCCTGAATAATTTTAATGAGTTTTACACAAATGTGTGCAGGCCCTGTCCAATGTGGTGAATTTAAGGGGGATACAATTGGAAAAATGGAATATAATACTCATAATTAGGCTCTGATTAGTTTGTAATCACACAAAAGTAGTTATTGTTTTTGTTGTGTTAGAATGAGGGCACAGGTTGATGTTTACAGAGTCAGTCATGTTTCAGATTTTCTTAGGTTTTCCATTTAATAGCAGGTGGCACATCTACAACTGAATTTTCAGTTGTAGATGTAACAAACAGATTAAATTTTTACTGTTTGTTGTGTATGAAGAATTTTCTTCATTTTGCAGTTTGGGCATGTTTCTCTTCAAGTAAATTCATTAATTCAACATATTACATGGTAATGGTTGAAACATGTGAATAATAAATGGAGTTTGATGCATTGGTTTAAAAAAATAGATAAAAAAGGCACCTGCAAAAACCTGCTGCCAGTCAGTATTCGTCTGTTTTCACATTGGAAACATGACAAAAGCATCGCTAAAGACCAGTCTCAGGATTTATAGAAACTCCCCCAGCTCTGCTAAGCAACCCTGGACTGTGTTCAGACTGACATTAACTTTTAAGGGTTTTTCTTTTATATCTTTCTAACTTTGTGGGTGTGAAATAAGTCTTAAATTACATTTATAAGGGTCTTATAAAGTCTTAGATTAAACTTGTTGAAACCTGCAGTACGGAGCCATTAATCTGCTTGTGGCTTGTCATTGTCGTAAAAGTAATGTTTTTATGTCTTTTTTTAAGTCGTTGTGGCAGTTACAGGCAAGAGTTAAATTTATTATAAGAATAGATATTACAAGGTAACTGTTTCTCCATACACAGACGATGAAGAGTGTGACAATATCTCTTTACATACATTTGAGGCCATCAGCACAAAACAAATAACATGGTGACATAACGTAACAGATGGTCTCCAGTTGTGATGATCTGGTATTCTCAGTCGATAATTCTTTTTTCATCAGAATGACAGCACATGTGGTCTGTTAACGTGTCACTGTGAAGAAGAACATTTAGAAGATGGTTTATAATATATTAATACTTTAGCGATTATTTTAGGCTGTGGTCTAGAGGAGGGCAGATTAAGAAAGGGTTATGTGCATCAGATCTTAATAATTATGGTCAATGTTGGGACAATGAACTAGTTACCCTCTTGAAAAAGTAATACATGGATTGTTTTTACATTTGTTTGATTTACTGACAAATGTTTTTTAAAGCTGCTGGTCGATCTGCCTGGTTCAAGACAAGAGAACTAATCAAAAACAATCCTTAAAACTTAAGCTCATTCTGCCAAATGAATGGAGGCCTTTCAGATTTGTCCCGATTTCTTTGCAGCAGCTTCGTAGTGAAAGGATGCAGTGAAAGGCGCCTTCGACAAGTTCTGTGGTGATGACAACAGCGTTATATTCATATGTGAACTTTTGTAATCTTCAATATTTATATTCCTGAAATGGAGTTTACATGATGTCATATTTTCTGTTTTTTCCGAATGATTGAGGTAGCGTCTGTTAAAAAAAAAATCTGTTTTTTTGGACATTATTAAGGAAATAGCAGGCCAATCAAGTTCAAACTTGGTTCATATTGATCGTCCAACAAATATTTAATATCTTTTCTGACATTATTCAGGCCAGATATCCTTCGTGTGAATGTGATGATTGTCCCCCTTTAGCACCAACACACGTGACCCCTAGGGGATGAACACTATTGATTTTAGGTGTCCCATGAATATTAACAGTTGTCCAAATGGGAACCCCTCTGTTGAAAAATCTGTTTTTGTGGACATTATTCATAGATATAGTAGACCAATCAAGCTCAAATTTGGTTCGTATCAATCATCCAAATTAAGTTGGTATCTTTTGTACATTGTGTCATGTATTTGCTTTATTGTATAGCAGAGGGTTGGGGGGAGTTCAGGGACATACCCTTGCTGTCGGCCCCCGACAGCGTAAGCTTTGTTTGCTTTGCAAGTTGAATTTTTTTTCTCACTGATTAAAATTACTATTATTTTCCTCCAGTTAATAGTGGGTTGTGGATTTGTTGCTTCTCAACTTCAACTGAGGCAGAGCAGCTCAGTTCTCTGCACTTCACTGTATCAGAAACTTTTGGCTCTAAGTTTCTGAACACAAATGTTTCTAAAGTAGTAACAGCATGTACTTGCCTGCCTCTGACTATAAATTAGTCACCTGTATCTTGAACCAGTGCCAAGTATTCAGAGAAAAACACAAATATGCCAACACACGCTGCTCTGTGCTGAGCCTCCCTCTGCTATTTCCCAGGGTGCAGAGCATACAGCACCAGCTAGCACAGCTGGACAGTGAGAGCTGGTCTGGACGGGCCGAGGCGGACCGAGACCGGGACTTCATGCAGCTCCTGCGCGAGAAAGAGGCCCTCCTGCAGGAGATCATCCTGGTCAGCAAGCAGCAGCACTCGCCAGAGACGCTGCTGCAGCTGGAGGAGGAGCGCAGCCGGTTGGAGGAGGAGGTGCAGAGGGCTCACAGCTCCCAGAGCCAGGGAGCCAATCAGAGGTCAGTATGATGGCGATCTGAGCCGTCGCAGGCAATGAACACGAATTTAGTTTGTGCACTTGTGTGCTGAGCTGTTTGGATCACACCTGTTCTCAACAGATTTGTACTGTAATTAATACCAGGCTCATTCTAAATATTTTAGGGTTAATGTTTAACATTGTTTAAAAAAGAGTAAGAGATTCCAACATCCTGAGGCTGGAAACTTGTAGGATCGGAATGTCTGCACAGACTCTGAACCTACAACACAGATTCCACCCATTCAGTCAAATGCTGTCACATTTCATTTAATTGTGAGCAGTACAAAATATTCAAGCTGCTGCAGGTTAATAAATAACAGTAACACACAGTGCTCTGATAGATATGAAGTTATTTTTGAGTACTTGAAACAGACAGATATGAGTGATGAGTATTTGAATACAGCCAAATGTTATTATGTCATAAATACTTAAAAAATAAAATACATCAAGACAAGAATCAATTACTTTGCAACTATTTTGATATCCAACTCACAATATACATTTTTTTCTCACACAATTATCAAATGTAAATGTTTGGATATTTGACTGTCTTATACAGTTGTGGGGAAAAAAAGCTTTTATTCACCTCTTTGTTACTTTAAGAATCACTCTTAAGTCACTGAACTCTGCCAAGTCTTGTCCCATTCTCCAAACCCACATCCAAGACATGACATGTTAAAACTGTCAAGAATTTAGTTTTTGGTTTTTTGTGTTTTTTTTGTTTTTTTTTACTTGTTAATGATAAACAAAAAATTATTTGCATTTGTTTGTGGCTGTCTGATACGGCCACACCTTTCGAAATGCAAAGTAGATTTTTCCATATATATTTAATGATAATGTTGGAGATTGTGTAAAATTTGAAGGTGTCTGAAAACTTTTTTCCACTACTCCATTACTGTACCTTTGCTCTATGATGGTGAGCTGAATATGTTTGGGTTGAGGCAGTCATAACATCCATTAGTAGGGGATAATATCTTTATCTAAATTCAGTGTGTAAAAAGCTATAGATGAGATCAATCAAAGGTTTTTATTTTGCATATTATGGAACATGTTTGTAGCTTGAGGGGGAGCAGCTTGAATGTAGACATATCCTCTTTACTTTAACCAGATTATAACACAGATGAAAAGATCTGTGGTTTTTCAGTAACATGAACACACCTTACTGTCTGATGTGATGCCACAGGCTCCTGGGATACACAGACTAACTGATGTCTGATTTTGTTTTCCGGGGCATCTGTACTGTATCACCTGAAATTACCTGTCAGCAGAAAACAAGCAGCTGGGTAAAAATGCGATGTGGACTCTGAGTCTGTGTTTACAAGTCGAATGATTCAGTCCTGTAGTATGTGGTGTTTTTTATTTTCATTAAAGTGTTAAGTCTACTTCAAATCACCAGATTTTGCAAAATATTCCTGACTGATTTGCTTCATGCTTTCAGACATAATGTAATTTATCCTGGGAAACACCACCTTCCAGATTCAGAATTTTCATTGCAGTGGAACATTTAAAAGAGGCAAAGTTTAATATATTTATAAAATTATATCTCCCTGAAAACTGTTTAAAAAATTTGTCATTAGTGCATCAGAGCAATTTTGGTCCATCTTGGTCTTGGTTTATTTGTTGTATCTCCACAACATCAGATCATTGGAATTTTGGTATTTATTTCTCATGTAGTGACACTGTTTTGGAGAGAGTTTCCTCAAACAAATAGAATTTTATGATTTATGAGGCAAAAATAATTCCCCGCTTATACTTTAAATGCATTTCAACATAAACATAATTAGAGCTTGTCTGCATTAAAACATGCCCAAAATATGACAGTGGTATCTTTAACCAAACTATACCTTTTAGGATATCAAATATGCCTTTTGCTGCCCATTTAAAGCCTCTGGTGACAGATGGACTGACCCAGATTCTAGTTTTAAGGCTTCAGAGGCAGTCGTTGTGTGTCTTTTTAAGCCTATAACTGTTTGTGATGACTGTTAACAACTGAATACATGACTCAAACAAACCACAGAGATGAGGAAAGGCAAGGAAAAAGGGTTCGTGATGCGACAGGAAATACCAGAAAGGGACTGAACTCTGGCAGGAGAATTAACAGCAATAACACACTACATCACAGACACACTGCATCTCCATCAGTTTTTATTGCTATATAGGTTGATAGCTTTACCTAAAATATGATGTGTCTCTGCAGACTGTAGTACATATCCTTAGTCTCATAGCATAATTGACTAAATCAGTGGCTTCCAACCTTTTTTGAGTCATGACCCCATTATAATATTAATTTCTGGAGACCCTAGATATTCAAAATAGAGACATTTTTTTGGCTAAAATTAATTGTTTTTGATCATGTAATAGTTTGCTCTACTATGTTGCAAATACACATTAATTTCAGATGACATTTAGTCTATATAATGTATATTATTATAGACGGAGGTGTAGATTACTGCACAAAGGGAGAAATAATTTTTTTCCTTGGTCAGGATATGTACAGTCAGTCCAGCTTGTATTTACAAAGCTGACAATTAATACAAACAATAACTCAAACTGTGAATTATGAAAGAGCTGCAGCATCTGAAACCGACCACAGTGAACATGTGACATAAACAGAACCACAGTGCTTCAGCTTCAGCTTCAGTTTGTCATGTCTGTTATGGATTGGGATTGTCTCTCAACTCACTATATATTTTTTATTTGTAAGTTGTTTTTTTTAATCAATTACTAGAAATTTCAGGTGACCCCATGTGAATTCCAGGTGACCTCAAGGTTGAAAAACACTGCCCTAAGTCGTATTTTTGGCCAAATTGTGATATCTGCATAATTTTACTTTCCAAACACTGCTGCTTTATTTTTTATCCATTGGCCATGACCTGAAAAAAACATGACTCAGGCAATTGTGCTATGAGGTCAAGATCTGATGACAGTTTCCAGACCATGAGATTTGATCGAACTTTGACGTGAGGTTTTGACTTTATCTTCCTTTGACAGGATCTTGCAGCAGGAGAAGAGGAACGCTCTGCTCCGACAGCTGGAGGAGGCAACACGCATCACCACCTACCTTCACTCCCAGTTGAAGAGGTGCAGTACTCACTTGTTCTTTACATGTAGATGTCTTTTTGTGCATCTGTTTTGTTTTTAACACCTGTCTCCTCTGTTTTCCACCAGCCTCTCAGCCAGCTCTTTGACAGTATCGTCCAGCAGCAGCCGTGGTTCACTGGCCTCCAGTCGGGGCTCGCTGGCGTCCAGTCGAGGCTCCCTCAGCTCCATCAGTTTCAGCGACATCTACGGCCTTCCCCAGTATGATCGGCACGACGGAGCAGGAGAGCCGCTCGACCCCCACCTACGCTACCTGCTGCCCCCGGAGACCGTGTCCAGAGACTGTTCCATTTTCACTCCTGACCCCCTGACCCAGAGCAAAGCCAAACGCTCCCACGACACCCCACAGTCCCTGGCCTCCCTCTCATCCCGCTCCTCGCTGTCCTCTCTGTCCCCGCCCAGCTCTCCCATGGATACCCCCTACCACTCTGCCCCTCAAGACTGCCCCCTCACCCAGATGACAGAGGAGTACATGGAGCAGGCGGGTCGTGGCCTGTTAGAGGGGCTCCGGGCCCAGTCGCAAACTCTGTCACACACCGCCATGTTGAGCAGCGAGGACACGGTCGGCCCTGCAGGCGTGCACCAGCTGGACAACAAGAGTCACCGAGACAGCAGTGCACAGGGCGCTTTCACCTCCTCAGGCACGTAAACACAACCATCCTCATAGGTAAAAACAATACACATTAGCTGGTGATTATTGTTGGATTAACTGGATAAATGTGTTCCACTTTAGGAGTCACTCTGAGGGGAAATAGCGCCAACAGAAGTGGAAGGAGAGCCAGGAGAGTCTCCGCAGGTGTGTCTGAGGATGCCCTGGCAACAGACAGCGGTGTCTTTGAAGCATGGGGTAGAAGGTAAGCTGAGGTCCAGCCTCATGATGATAAAACAAAAATACAAGGGCAACTGCACCTCCTAGTGATGGAGAAGAAAACTGCCTACAGACAGGCGACATAACTTAAATGCACCTTAGCAATGATTCTCCAGTCTAGGACTTTCAGTGGAAGGATGAATTCCCTCTCTTGGTTTTGATAATGATGGATGATCAAACACATAAGTTCAAAATCTCCCAGAGATCGACCCAACCTAGAGATATCTCCCAAAATCTCCCAATTACATTGATCTGGTGACTGCAAATCATATAAAATTCAGATTCAGAGTCAAATATTTTATTGATCCCAGAGGAAATTGTGTAAATAACATTGGTCAGGTATCGCCACTGATTTCCAGAATTGATTCAATTATGATTCACAAGCCACCGGTTTGATTCAATTTGATAGATTCAATTAGGTACACTGCAGTTGGATCTGTTTCATTTGCATGGATCTGAAACAGATCCTCTGAAAAATAATGGTGTAATTTTTACAAGGAATCAGAAGCTCTCATTTCTTCATTTTATGTAACCAATTGGAAATTTGTGAAGGAAGGCAGCTTGGGGGCCTGTCCCATCTGACACTGCGTAAAGGCAGGGTACATCTGGAACTGGTCGCCAGTTCATCTCACTGTGAACGCAGATGCATTTTATTTAACTAAACCAACAAGTGCCGCTGAGGGTTTCATATAATGCAGAGGTGAGTGATGGGGTTGAAGCCCAAGCTTAACTCACCCGCAGGAAAAGGCATGAACAATATCTGCATTTGATTAATCACTATTGGATCATTACAAGTAAAGACCTTATACCAAACCCTAATATGATTCACATCATCATCATCCATTCAAAATAGAAAAACAAGTTGTTTTGTTGTTTGTATTTGCATGTTTGGCCTCATCCATATAACACCAGCTGAAGGCAGATACAGGCAGGTGTATTGTCATTCTGAAAGTGAACAGTTCCATTGAGGTTTTCCATCTGTATTTGATGTCTTTAAAAAGATCAAGCAAACATATGTAGCTATTTGAATCTTCAAAAGTTAATTCTGTGAACTCGCTGTAAATATCACAATCAAAGATGAGTTGTTAAAAATAGTATTTGTCATTTAGGCCCCTTAAGGACATTTAAGATGTTTTAGGATATTGCGTAATAAAAAATGTTTGTTTGATGAGGAAAGCAGTTTATTTATTGGTTGTTTTGTCCAACAGGGCTGAAGAGGCTGAGGAGATGTCTTACATCAAAGAGCTGACATCTGTGAGCGAGCCCACCCAGATCCAGCTCGGACTGCTGTGAGTAAACTGAGTGAACACTGTATGTGGGTGGTGTGTTCATATCCTGTTAGTGTCTGACTTCATATTCTCTGTGTTGTACTTGTCTCTTTATAGGTGGGAGTCCAGTTCTCAGTCTCTCCGACTGCATCTGTTACAGCTTAGGAATCTGAACAGGTCCATAGTGAGAGATGGTTATAAAGTGTGAGTATGAGCACTACAGGGACCACACCTTCGGTCTATTTAATTTTGTTAAATGAATTTAAACATCCATCCATCCATTTTCTGACTAGCTTAATTTTCATGATGGTCATGGGTGGTACTAGAACCTATCCCAGCTACCAACGGGCAAAGGCACAGTACGCCAGTGTGTCAGCAGTTCATCACAGGGCTGGCGTATATAGACAAACACACCTACTACTCATTCTCACACCTACGGGCAATTTACATGGACCAGCTGACCTATTGAGGTTCATGTGTTTGGGCGGTGGGAGGAAGCAGAGTACCTGAAGAGAACCCACGCAGAAATGGAGTGAACATGCACTTTCCTGCTGTGAGGTGATAGTGCTAACTAGCGCTGCTGCGATTAGTCGACGTAATCGACTGTGAAAATTAGTCGATTGCCATTTTTTAGTCAGTGAGTCTTTTTACTATTGACTGCCTATTTATTTTTGGCCTCGGCACCTGGGGAATCCACGCTGGCACTGGCGCCTGCAGTACCTCAGAGAGAGAGAAAGAAAGAGAGAAAGATCCCCCGTCTTATAAGCATCTTGAGTTTCATTCCTCCACTCTTACCTGGAAAACATCCCACTTTGTAATTTATTGTTTGGTAATGGGATGAACTGGCAACACATCCAGAGTGTGCCCCACCTCCCCTCATAGATACCTGGAATCTGACACCCCCGAGAGCCTCCTGATCACTAAGCAGTTCAGAAAATGAATAGATTTTATCATTTATATCTCATGTCAAGTGTCTTTAGTTTTACCTTTTTCCAGCTTCTACAAATCAAGGCTTTTGTCTAATACAACAAAATCAAACACTAAAATGAAATAAAAACTAAACTTAAACTAATTAATTGCTCAAAGTAAAAACTGTCATTATTATAAAACTGTGCTGCCATTTAAAGAACATGATTTTATCTTCTGCAGCGTGTGTTTAATGCATGTCGTCTGATGATTCTTTGTCTTTGTGCAGGTATGTGAAGGTGCATTTGATTCCACTGGACGCCGGCAGAGCCTGTGCGTTTTACTGTTGTACTGCGTTGGAACCGCAGTCCCAGATGAGTTTCAACGAAGGCTTTCGCATTCCTGTCCCTGCAAACGCCCTGGCGGTGTGTGCTCTGCAGCTGTCTGTCTGCTCCCTGGGACCTCAGGCTCAGGAGGAATTACTGGTGGGTCTGAAAGTCCGACCAGGACGCCACTGAACTGTTTGCCATCAGTAAAGTCAATGCTAATGAGAAGTAAAATGGTGTGTGTTTGCCTGCAGGGTAAAGCCCAGGTGAGTCTGGCAGATTGTGAGGGAAGCGCAGAGATGGTTTACCACTCGCTCCAAGTCCAGATGTTGAGCGGGACGGAGCTGCCGAGGCCTGAACAGAAGAACCTGAGCCACCGCAGACAGCACGATGGTCAGGAAGATGAGCAAAGGCCCAGAGCCATGGTAACAAACACACATCCACACAGTAAATAACAGCAGTGTCGACTAAACGTGTGACAGCACAGAAAGTGATCTCCACAAATTAGCTTCAGGGAGGAAAAGAGAAAGACAGCAGCAGTTGTCTTCTCTTAAGGAGGGGCAAGGAGAGAAGTATTCTGTATTTCGCAGTGGAGAGAAAAAAACTATGGATGAGCAAAAATCTAAAACAACCCACAAACAATATATTTGTAAATTAGAACAACTTTTTCCAATATTACTTCAATAATTCCACAGAAACTGAGCGTTTTGTAGTTTAATCTTTTGACAGTTTAATAAAGTTTGTTCATGCTTCACCTACATGTCAAACAAAAGTGAATCTCTCAAAGACCTGAGAGGAAAAATGAGCTTATACAATATATTCAATATGATTAAACATTTTTATTGTGGTGAGGGGGGGCATACCAGGGGATCTACTAGGAATTTTGTCCCTCCGAGATTTTTGTTCAACCTATTTCTTGGACACTATTCACCTGGTTCTTTTCAAGTTTGACACATGTTCTTTACATATGCTTTCTCTAAATTAATCTTCAAGTTTGTACAAGACTCAAAATTAGTGAGCAGGAGGGGCAAAGTATGCAACCAGGCAAGGGACTCATTGCGCTCTGCTTACTTTATAGTCTCATGGCCCAAAGGTGCGATGGGCTGTTGGCATTAGTTGGCGTCTGTCGTCTGTCCATCCATCGTCTGTTTGTTCATAAACAATTTTTCAATAGTCTTTTGCTCCAAAATCATCTGTCAGAATGACTTGATATTTGTTGGGGAACATCTTTGGGGTACGGTCTACCAAGTTTGTTCAAAGAATTGGAAAATATAGACTTTTTTTTTTAATGAATTTTTTGAAATCCCTATTGGTTTATAATGGGACACATTTCAAAAGTGCCATGACCTTTGACCTTGATTGACCTAGAAAGGTCATGCCCCAGGTAATCTATGTCCAGATTTCTAGAAACTTCTCCAAAATCGTTTGCCCGAATGAATTGAAATTCCTAGTAGAGGTTCCTTGGGGCAAGATCTACCACGTTTGTGCCATGACCTTTGACCCTGAAAGGTTAAATTAATGTCTAAAGATGTCATTAGACTATAGGACCCTTGGTCCTATTTTTCACTTGTTAGGCTCATTTTTAGTCTATCATCAAATGTAAATTTTAAAGAACTTCTAAAACAAACAAAACTCAACAGGAATGTAGTTTTAGTCTTAAATAGAATGACGATGTGTCACTTACTGTATTAAGTATAAAGCTCATTGTTTACACATGTCTGTATTATGTATCATCATGTTTTCTTTTTCAGACAAAAACTCATAGCCTGTTATTTTGAGAAATAACCTACACAACAGTCAATATTTGACATTATAGCTCTGTTAGCTTAGCTCTGTTTTCACACAGAAAACAGCGACAGTAAATCCACAAATCCCCTGTTTTCTGTAGTTTGTGTGTTCAATAGCTGCACTAAAGATCTGTTTAGTCATCCAGACAAGGTCAGATCTGTCACACTTTAGTCTGAACTACGGATCAACAAACGGTGAACTTAACACAGACAATAACATCATGCAATAACTTTACATTTTCATCATATCATAATAAACTCACTCAAGTGTAGAAGAAACATTGTCATTTCAGAATCAAACTCTGTTCTTTTCATAGAACTGTGTTCAGTGGTGAAAACAACAACAGTTCTTCTAGCTTTTATCACTTTTGTCACTTTTTTTAACTAAAAGTTGTCTCTTAATGGTTCTCATTCCATCTGGCTGCTTTCTGACACTTTAGTCCAAGGTTCCATGCTGGTAGTTTTCCTGACCATATGAGACCAACAGAGTGACTCACTAATCCTTCAAGTGGTCACATAATTCTGCATGATATTTGGTGTAAATGTATTCAGTTCAGATTTCTATAATCCAATACATTTGTACCTTTGGCATAACTT
The DNA here is from genome assembly GCA_029814465.1 of Ostorhinchus cyanosoma. NCBI lineage: Eukaryota > Metazoa > Chordata > Actinopteri > Kurtiformes > Apogonidae > Ostorhinchus > Ostorhinchus cyanosoma. The sequence goes on from JAPTYQ010115980.1 coordinate 18,766, forward strand.
CAGAAATCTTTATTCTAAATTCTAATGATTCTTTTAGGTCACATCTGGATATTTTAAAGTAGAAATACTACCTAAGGCTCTTTTGAAAATATCATTCAGAGGAGTTACCTGTCACTCATTATTATAAATTCCTCTTCCTGCTGTTGCTTAGCAGCATGTAGGACACAGTGTGCAGGTGTTCAGATCATTACAGTGTAGAACTGACAGGAATGTGGATCAGAAGCCAAAGCAGCCTTCATACACCACTCATAGCTGTCAGAGGAGGAGGGAGCGTTGACAGCATTATTAGACGGCGTTTGATAGTTGGATGTTTGATTTTGCAGGACACTGTATGCACTCTGCTGTCACGCACCAACACCACCACACATCTGGAGGAGAGGGATGCTGAGAAGAAGAGTGAGGAGCCAGGAGAGGCAACGTCTGAGAGGTGCCACAACTTTTCCTCCTCAGACTGAACGTAGTCATCATTTGTTTACTTTAAATCGGCCTCCAGTGTATTCTCAGTGATGTAATGAGGGTGTGTTCGACAGGAGCTGGCAGGCAGAGTCCGTGGACAGCGGCTGCAGCAACAGCACAGCGTTCCCTGCTCTATGCTCAGAAGGCCTGTGTGCAGAGGGCGTCTGCATCACCACTGGAGGGCGCTGTGAACAGACCTCCAACAAACTGTGTGCAGTGAAGGTAAAGGTCTGCAGCAGTAACCCACAGCAGAACACATGTGTGGGATAAAGGCTGGATTAAAGTGTGATCGTATTGCTGCTGCAGGTGGAGAAGGCGACCATGACAGAAGGTCCGTTCCCAGAGCCGGTACGAGTCCGGCCCAAGGAGAGGGGAGCGCGCTGGGGTCACGCCTCGCCATTCATGAGAGGCAGCACCATCGTTCGCTCTCAGACCTTCTCTCCTGGTGCTCGCAGTCAGTACGTCTGCAGGGTGAGTTTATACAGGGTCAACCGGGTGGGAATCAGAGTAACACACAATACAGTACTGTTACTATAGCAACCGCATCACCATACAGTAGCTCTGTTTTTTATTTTGAATATCAACATTCAAAACCAAAAACAACAAGGAAAAACATTAAAAAAAAAAAGAAAAAAACATTCGAACAGGAATGGGATGAAGTTTAACTTACATACTCCCACCCCCTTACCCCCTCTTTTTCTACTGTCCCATGTCAGCTCCCCAAACTAACTTAAAAAAAACGTACACATAACAAAATAGATTCTGACCTAGCCGGAACAGAACACAACAGCATTATACTCTGTGATATTGTTTCAAGGCTGTCATCATCCACGTAAAGATTCATCAACATTTGTCTGCTCTTAAATGTTCAAATTTAGTCTGTGTTAATCTGCACTTTATGTACAAATGTATGTATATAATAAATGCTGACCTGCTGTTGCTCTGATTTCTGAATTCTGACAGAGTTAGTTTGACAAATGCTTTAGAGCAGGGGTGTCAAACTCCAGTCCTCGAGGGCCTGTGTCCTGCAGGTTTTAGGTATTTCCCTCTTCCATCTCACCTGGAAACCATTCCATCATTATCAGGCTTCTGCAGAACATGATGATGA
>JAPTYQ010116135.1:0-20177 GCA_029814465.1 Ostorhinchus cyanosoma
CCGAAGGCAGCTGTGCATTAACCAGCTAATGTCAGTGGGTCATTGGTATGTATTGATTCTGATCTGTTTCCCCCCTTGTGACTGTCAGTATGTTTCTTCATGTCATTGTGAATGAAAACACATTGGGTTTGTTTAATGACTTTGGTTGCCATGGAAACAGCTTCCCTCTGAGTCCTTTTTTTACAGCGACGGGCAGAGAATTAGACGGGAGTGGCTCAGGGGGGCAGAGCTTTACCATGTGCAGTGCAGGTACTCTGCAACATGTAAAAAAAAAAACGCAATACCTTGCTTTAAATGCTTTATGAGCCCATAGGTCTACAACCGAGGCTGTCATTCATCAACTGAACAACAATATGCCTTTTTCCCTGAGGCTATAGGGGGCAAACCTGATCAGAAACATGCCAGTGGGCATACCATCCACCAGTGAGCAGCAGAGACCCCATGTATAATGCATGAGTTTTATTCCTTTGGCAAGAGAACCAAGTGTTTTGATATAGTCACGTTTAACAGCCTGGGTTTCCAATCTGATGTAGCTGTAAGCTGTTTAGTGCTGTATTTATTGTCACAGTTACTTGGTTAACTGCATCTAATTTAGAGGTGTAATTATACATGTTACTTAAGAAAAAAGGCACAAAGCTGGAAACCCCCAAAGAGAACTGTATAGTGTGGAGAGCCATGAAATGTAATTATGGTTTCTCTTTTATGGTGATTTTCTAATGATTGGACACTGTACACCTCGTCTTTTGTTTGGCATGGGTTTTACATTAATCAACCATCTGCACAGCAAGAACTGGTTCTAATCATTCCATGTAATAACAGTTATTAAATTTCATGAATATAATAGCATGCAGTTTGTGATTACGGTTTCAGTTTATTCAGAGAAGTGTTTGCTACCTTCAGTATTTTGCAGGTTTTCTTTCATCTATCTTTTGGAATTCATAGGCAACCACGTATGCTTCATTAATGAAAGCTCCAGGTTTTCGTCAATATACTCTCATTATAGCGGACAAGTCGACCTCTCAGAGCCAACAGCTTTGGCTCTGTTTAGTACTCCATCTGCGTTTGTTCTCTCTGTCTCATGCTTCTCTGCTTCTGCTCAGCAATGTCTTTTCAGGCTTACCAGACCACAATACATGCACACTTGCTGCTCCACCACACAAAGCTCTGCTCCATCTACACAACCACCAAATATTTACATTCATCATGACAACCCCCTCAGCATGTTGCAAATAATACAACATGCCTCCCACCTATCTCTTCAGGAATACCCGTTCGCTCTACTGATCACCACGCCCGTCTGTGCAGGTATTGTAGACCTGATGTGTGTGACGGTGCTGAAGGTCTTTAGGATGACAGACTTGTGGGGACAGAACCTTTCAGCACAGTTGACCTCACATCAACAGATCAGTAGAATTCATTTGATTTCCACTTTCAAAGACTTTAACCTGCATGCAGTCGGTGTCATTATGGCTGACCTCTGTTAGATGGGGTCACTGATTATATGATGCACCTCCCTGCTCTGGTTTTACGAGCTGATCCCAGACTGCACACGTTACTCCTCATTCACTACACCCCAGGGATCTGTAAAGTCTCTCATACCTTCATATTCTGCATGAAGTTCTTATTTACTTCTGGCATCTGAGGGCAATCAGAAAATAAGCAAATAAAAGAAGATGAGTATTCTGACTTTCCTTTGCATTTTCATTCTATCTATTCCATCTTTATTTCCTGCCTTGCCTCATTACCGCCGTTTTATCTAGTCTCAGTCTGGCGCCTTGTTTTTCCCATCTCTTGGCATCGCCTCTGCCACCAGATGCAGCTCGCTGAACCGGGCCAGACCCCAACTCCATCACGCAGCACCCAGCTGAGGCTTTCTGATGCCACAGATACTAAATGTGTTGCACCGCATACCCATGTGTGCTGAGTATTTTTCTTGCTTACTAAGGATTTGGCTCATTTTGGGCAACGCATGTATGGTCGGGTTGCCGAATAGGAGCCCTTTCAGCCGCTGCACAGCCAGATGAGCTTACTCACATACAGCCTGTGGTCCCAGTTGGCAGGTGGTACTGAGCCTGTAACCGTGGCAACTCCTTTCTCCCATAACACTTTAGCCCAGCTTTAACAACCCATCCATCCTGCTGTCTCTGTGGCTCTGCACCACTCCACTTTCCCCACACCCATAGAGCTCTCCATCTTATGCAATTCTCACTCTCCTCTTTCTGATCGTAATCATTGTAATCACTGTGAAGCACCATTATCATAATTATCAGTATTAACATCATGGAATGACTATTTAAATGCCGTAATTAATAGCCATGTTCTTTTGAGATGTACAGAGTGATTTCTACATCTTTTCTTGGTTAATTTAACTTAATATGTGCTGCGAAAAATAGATTTTGGCAGAGGTGAGATGTGTTTGGTGTTTATATTCACCTAAATCTGACCATTTTTATCCAATGTCACACAGTATTAGTAGCATAATTCTATATAGGAATACTAAGTTGTTTTTAGATTATTTGGGAATTACCTGATGTTGATACCCTTTACATTTTAAAATGCATAAACATATTCTAAATAAATCAGGAAGTGTGTTGCGTACATATGAGGTGTGTCTGCTACCTTGTGCTTGTTGCTGCAGATAGAATCAAACCATTAAAAGGTTATTATGGACCATTTTGGATTGTCTTGCAGCCGTATCATTGAAAAACAAAGGGACAAGTTAAGGCAGAACATAAAACTATTTAAAGAGGACAAAGGAATTATATTTGCTTGTAGATCAAACAAGAGAAAGGAAAACAGACAGACAGACAGAGGAGACAGAGAGCGCTCACCTGGAACATGACCCTGTATTGTTCCTCAGGCTTTTGGACCACACACATGTTGCACCCCATTGTGACTTTTGACACGGTGCTGGACTGTGCAGGTCCAAAACTGCCCCAGATGACCAGTTCTCACACCAACACTCTCTCTTTCAGGGTCTTTGTCTGTGGCAGTGGGAGAGCCCCACCCTCATTCGTAGGGTTGTGGTTGTATATTCACGACTCCTCCTCAGAGTAACACACGACACATCCCTGCCAGGGACTGAAACACAGTGAACTCTGCTCTTCTTCTGTGTGCTGCTTCAGATTTAAGTGTTGTAATCCAGAGTAAATTTTATTGTTGACATATTTTCAGAGCAGCAAGTCCAAGTATTTGTCTTCATCACAGCCAAACATTTTAGTCCTTTGAACTCCTCACTACAATTTTATCTTTGGGTTAGATGACTGTAGAGCCGGAGAATAAAGTCTTTGCGGTTTGTGCTTTACATAGATGTGTTCAGTGCCTTTCGGTGAGTTGTCAAAAATGTTCATACAGTCTACTTCTGTGCGCTGCTTTGTTTGTTCTGTATACTGTACGATAGACTGGGTTTTATCAATATAACTCCAGCTGTACTCTCCCACACTTCTCCTGAGTTTGTACACTCGAAGCGCTAAACCTCCAAACTGCACATTTTCAGCAATGCTCTTTGAGAGAGTTACATACAAACAATGCAGCTATCAAAGAACTTGCCTCAGTCTTGTTGTGCCTCCTGCGTTCCTGACTCCCACATCGAGCTTCCCACCTACTCTACTTTACTTTCCCAGGTTACAGAGTTCTTGCTAAGGGTGGCTGGTGAGATAACGTCTCCTCCTCACAGACCTGTCAGGACACGCTTCACCTGCTCTGGTTTCCCACTTCAGGATCAATACTTTGTTCAAGACATTTCCTAATTTAGTCCATTGAAAATTGCCAGATGGAGAGCTGGATGTGCTTGGGTGGTGCAAGGTAGCAAAAGCTTCTCATTACACCCTTAGACAGGATCTTTAAGCCCTTGCTGTGAAGCTAAGATAAGCTGTCCCAGGGACACAAGCCCCCCCAAAAAATAAAACACACACACCTGCACATACATCAAGACAGACAACACATCCCCTCTTTCAACTACAAGCTTTAGTGCACACACAACCTGCCAAATTTCCTGTAACTGTCAGCAGACCTGCCATCAATGGAAGAGACATTTTTTTAATAAAGTCCCTCCAAACCTGCCAAAACAGCAACTACACACACTTACACAGATCGCTGAAATGCACAGCTTCAGAAATACAATAATTTTATCAGATCTGTTGTCAGCTATCATGACAAGTATAAGACTATTGATTCTCTGAGCCACAGCATGCTCAGCACTCTGGCAGACTGCTGTAGGGTGAGACTGGAATGACGGATTATAATTAAATTAGTGACCTCTTAAACAGAGATCCGACAAGATTATCTAGTCTGTGTAGAGAAATCAATATCAAAGCAACTCATGGATCAGCTAGATTTTGTGCTTGCAAGATTATTGAGGAAATTAGAATTGCTTCGGAGTATCATCAGCCCTTTACTAATAAACTTCTGTTTATTCACTGTCCCAAATACATTCTCTTATGCTTCAGTGTTTTGTTCAGCTATTGCAAACTGCCTCAGTCTGTTGACATAAGAAATCCACTCGCTCTAAGGATTGCCTCAGTCTGCATCCCTCAAGGATAACCTGCCTCAGAAGCGAAACAAAACCCCAGTATAACTTTGTCTGCCACCTTTCTGCCGCCTTGCCTGCCCTCTGAGTCCAATCATGTTGGCTAAACCTTTATCTTTAACCCTCCAGCGAGAACTGACAGTGCACTTGTAGCTTGAGGATCTTCTCTAAAAGGTCCATCGCTCTGTGTGCTGCCACTGACAAGGTGTTAAAGCAGCTAATCCTCATTCAGGGCTTCACTACACCTGTGTCCTTTCCAGAGGCAGTGTAATCCCAAACTGCAGGTCTTTACAAAAACCACACACACACATGCACACACAGTTGTGCATTTACACAAGAAAAAAAAAAGCACACGAGAATGCTTTGTCTATTCACACAAACTCTAAGAACAGATTCATGATACCTTAGTAAAATACAACCTGATAGATGAGCTTAGAGATGCTAATCAGACTGCAGTGAGTGTCAGACAAGCTCAGCAGGTATGTTAACTGTACCAACTGTCAACCCCTCCCTCCTCCACCTCCCACCCATCATCATATAAATCTCTCAACTCCTTTATCAGTCCTACATGATTATTACAGTGTGAAAGAGCATCCCTTCCATGGCAAGAGCACACCTACAGAGCATGTGGTATTTTTTTTCTGAAAAAGATGAATATTATCAGAAAAATAATGTCCTATCGGTACAAGTGCACATGTAAAAGTTAGTCCATCGTCAGTGTGCAGAACAGCAAAAAAGCCAAATTAAGTCCAAATCCTTAAGTCCATGTTAATCCTCCTTTTGTCTGCTGGTTACACAAGTCAGTGTATCCACAGGAGAGTATTTTTGCGCAAGAAAAGAAATAAAAACCATAGTGAGTACTCCAGGTGGCTAGAGTCTTGAGCAGAGTGCGGCTCCTGTCTCAGGTTAGTGATAAATCACCATCAGCAGCCTTGCAAGATGAGAGAAATCACTAACGGCTGATTGGAGGATACTTCTTGGCTTCTCCCCATGGGCGCGACGGTAAATGCACTCCCCCACTGCAGCGGGGGGAAACACAAAAGGCAGTTTCTTCACAGCAGTGATGGAGCCTGCTGATCTGTACGCTACACTACTACTACTGAAGCTGAATTCTTCTGGATTTTACACTGTATAATCTATCGCTCTCTTCTTCCCTCTGCCTCTCCCCCACCCTCTTTCTCTCCATTTCCAGGGCTGGGCTACTGCTCTCCGCTAGTCCCTCCATAATTTTTACCCACACCTCATTTGCTACCCTCTCCCTCCTCCTCACACTCTCCTCTCTCCCCTTCCCCTTTCTGTTTCTTTCATTCTGCTTGTCTGCAGGCAAGAGAGCAAGCACTGGAAAGGCTATGCGTACTGTTTGAGCAGGACAGGATGAGATAACCACAAAGCTACATAAAAGTGAATAAAATATCAAGGAATTCATGTGTTGCAATAGCAAGACATTCAGACAAGCAGGGAGCAGACTCATTCATCTCTTGGCATATAAGCAATTCTGTGTCACCTTGGCTCAAAAAAAGAAAAGGTTGATCGCTCTCCAGCAGTAAAAATAGCCAGAGCAAGGCAGAGAGCTCGTGTCTGGCTATGCATTCAGATGAGGTTCTGTGCAGTTAGAAAGAAGGAGGGAAAAGAAACACAGGGGGAAAGAAAGAGAAAAAATAAGTGAATAACAGGTGTGACAGGATGAATTGAAAGATATGGAGGAAAGCCAAGAGAAAAAATGCAAATGACTGTGTGGGAGAGCAGCGGAAAAGCAGAGATGGGATGGAACAACGGTTTTCTGTGGTAATCAAAATGACCTGCTGAGGCAGAGGCATATGAAGACATTTCGTTTTAAGTATCTGCCCAATCTGGGAGATATTTGTGAGTAAAATCTGTCTCTTCCCTGCCGCTATTGTTCTCCCTGTGCAACTCGGTGCTCCCATTCTGAACACTGCTCACTGGCTAATTTTCAATTTAAAAAAGGCTTTGCTGACACTTACTGCAGTGCCAATGCCAAGTACCTCCAGGCTGAGAAAGTGAGAGCGTCCACTGGGTGAAACGGATTAGGCTGATATGATCTGATATGAACCTGATAAAAAGAATGTCTTTTCTAGTATGCAACAAAGCTGACCTTTCTTTGAGGAAAACATTTACCAAACAGTGTGGTATTTTTTCATCTTCGTCTGCTCAAACCTTCTCCCGTTTTATCACTGAGTACTATTTAGCAGCTGCCAAAGAATAAACAACTCTGCTAGGTCACTCTTTTTCTGTGTCTGCCTCACAAACACAAACATAAACCCATTTTCACCAGCTCCTATAAGGTTATTTGTTGTAAGCCGGTCTAAAACAAGATTTCACGGTGGCTGTGTGTGGCTCAACAGGCTTACACATATTTTGGCCCATCTGAAAACACTGCAAAGCAACAAATATTGAATCCACACCACATGCTTAACCCTTGGAAACACATTAATGCACAAATAGAGATGAGTTACAGAAAATTAGAGAAAAACCTGACTGGACTGATCTCTTGGAAAATACCCTAAAATAGAGGACACAAAACCTGGAACCAAAAAAGCCTTGTTTTTGTCATTTTTAGATGACAAAAATAAAAATGTCAAGCATGTTTTTCAAGGTCAGGTTTATTTTGATAGCACATTTATAACAACACAAAGTGTCAAGGTACAAGGGTGTAGGTAAAAATACAAAATAGAAAAAAAAACTAATAGAAATATAAGGAGATAAATGATAAAACAGGTTCACACTAATAAAATAGTCTCTAAAAATACAGCCAGAAGATAAAACAAATTAAAAGTCACACACTTGTATTAAAAGCCAGTGCAAATAAGTGTGTCTTTAAAACTGATTTAGAATGTTCAATGGACTGTGCACATGTGACATGTTCGAGGCAGAGAGTTCCAGAGCCTTGGACCTGCCACAGAAAAGGCTCTGCCGCCTTTTGTCCGTTGGCGGGCGAAGTCTAAAAACAGGAAATCTGAGGGTCACATTTCTCTGGTTTTTCATAGAAAATAGTTTCAGATTGATAAATGTTGAACTGCACCAAACAGTTACAAGTGCTGTTGGAAAAACGACCTGAACCCTTGAATTTAAGCCATAAAAACCAAAACCATCTACTGATGTAAACTGTTAAATAACTCTTGATCCATGAATCCTATCAATACATGTAAATAATTGACATAAAATAAAGTTTGTCATCTTTCATGGTCATCAGATATGACCCATTTGGACGTTCAGAGGCTCCGTAGTTCTTGTGCAAACATCGTTATCTTCTACAACATTGATTCACCGGTAAAAATCCATGGAGTTGGATCAATGACAGTGGATGGACATGCTGGGTTTATGTTCAGTTAATGATATATTCTATTGAAATAGTCACTTTTTCCTCAGTTTTGTCGGTTTCTGATATAATAATTCTCATCTTTAATCTGAGGATTTATGACCATCTACATAATCAGTGAATTAAATCTAGGAAAATACATGATTCTCACTGAAAAACTGCAAAAGGCAGAGGATAAAATGATAAAAAAAAATGGTGATAAATTACTTAAGAATTGTTAAATATAGAGAAAAAATATGTTGGAATGGCCACATAAGTAGGAATGGGTCTTTATGGGTCAATAACTGGTTGAACATCATTTGGTAACAGTAACCTCAGGTCTTCAGTAGCTGCTGATCAGACCTGCTCAACGTTCAGGAGTATTTTGGACACTCTTCCTCACAGAACTGCTTCAGCTCAGCCATGTTCATAGGATGTCTGGTGTGAACTGAGGTCACTCCACAGCATCTCTGTTTGATTCCCCTCTGGGCTCTGACTCAACTCTAAAAGATGTGTTTTCTTTTTCTGAGGCCATTCTACAGTAGATCTACTTTGATGTTTGGTGTAATTGCCCTGATGCATCGTCAGTCTTCTACTGAGCCTCAGCGGGGGGGACAGCCACTTTCAAATTATCTTGTAGAACACGTTGATAAAGTTGAGGATTCATTTTCTCATCCACAATGGCAGGTGGTGTAAGCCCTGAAGCAGCAAAACAGCCCCAAATCATGAAGCTCCCTCCACCATGCTTCACCGTGGGGTAATGTTCTCATGTTGGTATGCTGTTTCCTTTTTACACCTGTTCAATTCAACCTTATTTTCATCAGTTCACAAAACATTTTCCTCGTAGTGTTATGGAGTGTTAAGGTGCTTTTTTTTTTTTTTTCAAACCTGAGGCATGCAATAATGTTTTTTTTTAAAGCAGCAGGTTCCTTCACAGTGTTCTGCCAAGGACATCATATCTGTTCAATCTTTAACGTATACAGTAGTAGACTCATGAACAGAGGCGCTAACCTGCTCCAATAATGTCTTCAAGCTGTTAGCTGTTACTCTAGGATTCTTATTTACTTCAATGACCATTCTGAACTGTGTCCTTGGAGTCAACTTGGCTGGACGTTCACCTCTGGGGAGAGTGGCCCCAGTCTTAAATTGTCTCCATTTATAGACAATTTGTACAACTGTGGACTAGTGAATCCCCAAAGTCTTTGCGTCCACTCTGTAACCCGTTCCAGTCTTATTAAATCAACAATTCTTGATTGAAGGTCTTTGGCACGCACTGGAGAGCAAACTGAAGTAGTCTGGGTGTTATTTGTAAGTCAAACTAATTCCATACCTTGCCCAAATCTCATTTCATTGATTGGACTTCAGGTTTTCTAATTCCTGACTCTTGTTAGCTCTTTTCGGAGTCATCAGCCTAACATTCACTTACTTTTTCCAGAAGTATGACTGTTTAACTGCATTCAATAAGTGCATGAAATATTAGGATTATTATGTTTGTAGCTGTATCTGTAACTGTATCTTAGATCCAGATCAGATCACATTTTATGACCAATTCATGAGGGATACTAATACCACTAATCATTACAGTTGTGGTCTGTTGCTTACAAGTATTGAGCACATTTTGGTTAAATATTGGCATTTTTTCCCTTCTTTAATTGTTTAGTTGATAACCTTTTTAATTCTAATTGTCAGAAATAAAGCCAAGCCAAATGTACATATGTCATTGGCAGATATTTTCCCTAATACATGACAATTCTGTCATATTTAAGAGTGTTTGACTTTGCTCTGGGCTGGTCATCCACAGATTTAGGGAAAAGAGTGACATGTCAGACAGTCCTTATTTGTTTTTTTGACCATCATCATATGATTTGACGAACCGTGTTCTTATCTTCACAGACTTAAGGCAAAGCCGAGCTGCTCTGGAAATACATTACAGTACTTAGACATTTTATATTGGGTTTTCTATTAATTCATTGATTGTAAGTTATTTTCTGTAGTGATGAGTCCCTCAACCTCAATCTGTACACTTTAGTTCTTCATCTAGATACAAAAGGTCAGAGTGTTGTGCTGAAATATCATCTGTCTGTTCCACAAGACACAGAAAATAGAGGTCATCACATTTAACTGGACAGATCCGCCTTGTGCAGATCATATCTTGTCCAGTTTAAATACCAGTGCTTGTCATTTCATATTATCCACGACAGTTACATGTACTTCTTCCTGTCCCGACTGATCAAAGGGCAGTCAGCCCGGAGGACCCAGTTCCTCTGTTTGTACTGAACTCTACCTGTACCACCGCGGATCACAGAGCATCAGTAAAGTACCAGAGAAACCAAATGCAGAGCAGAAGCTCAAAGGCACTCATATTTGAATATTCCTGTAACATTTCACATGAGCTTTTGTTTCACAAAAATATTAATGGGAGATATTATTCATACATGAGGAGAGAAGGTAGTAGGGGCAGAATCTGACAAAGACTCAGAGGAGAAGTTCTGGAAGGAAAGTGAAACAAAGAAGGGAAAGAAAAGGAGCTGGAAAAAAGGGTGATTGGGGGAGATCAAAATCAAGAAATAGAAATATGTATTTAAAAAAAGGTGAAAAAAAAGGGAAATAGTTTCTTTCTTCTTAGCGGGGCCCTTCTTTTCAGTGGAGAGACTCTGAGCAGGGAAGCAGAGGGCTGATAGCAATGAAGTGACGGTATACTGGCAGAATTTTAACAGTGTTCTCATTATTTATTTACTGTGAGGTGAAGACTGCCTGTACATAATACACTGCACAGGAGACATTTTTTTGTGTGGTGTGTGTGGTTTTTTTTGCATAAGTGTGTGTGTGCCCCAAGTATTTGTTATGTTATGGGGACATAAATCTTGTTTCTGCAGTAAATTGTTGGAGACTTGGCACCTTTATAATATATTTCAAGAAGGAAATCAGTAAATATAATGGTTTATTGTTTTATAAGGCTATGGTAAGACATATTGTGGTTAAGGTATTTCTCTAGGAAATGAAAATAAGTAATGTAATATGCTTTAAACACAGGGAATCCCAGTGTGTGTGCTACTGTATTAGGATCTTTGTGTTGTTATCCACTGAAGTGAGGACATTTTAGCTGACTTTCACCTTTGAATGAACCTTTTCCAGGATGTTTGAGGTTAAGACTTTATTTATGGTTAAGATTAGTTTATGGTATGGTATTAAGTTGTAGTGGTTAATGTTAGAATAAGGGTTTAGAGAATGTATTCTGTCAATGAGTGTCTTCAATGTGCTATTTGGTAAATGTGTGTGTATGAATGTGCATATGAAGTGATACTCATCATGGTGAGGGTTGTGACATTCCCTCTCAATGGCTTCATTCACATTCTGAAGAAGTCACCGTGTGTGAAAACCATTTCACAGAGGAAAACATGAGGGCAGGCCAGCTCAAAGTGACTCTGAGGCGGCATGAGATGGAGTCTGAGACAGATAAATAAATAAATAAATGAAATAAAGGGAAAGCCAGTGTGTGGGCTGAGAGCAGATGAGGCTCCACAAAGGAGCGCTCACCTGTGTCTAATTGTATTTCAACAGAGGGAGCTTTGATTCTTTCTCTCAAAGCCTGGTTTTCTGTAAAGTTTAATTTTTAGAAATATGCCGCTCTCACAGGACGCTGATTCTCCAAATGTTGAATATTATGCAGTGATGTAAATTAAACTACTCAAGAGTTTATAAAGTTGATCAAATAAGCTCAACCTTAAAAGATAACACAACTAATATACAACATACACAGTAATTTAGTAGCAATTTCAATCCTAAAACATTATATATAATGGTAAAACACAGACCTGGAACATTTTACGCCAGTGACTTCTTTTACTTTTCAAGCATTTGGCTGGTAAGACACTTCATTTTAGTTAGTGTCATTTGATTTCAATTCAGCTACATTTTATCTACATAACCCCAATATCACAAATCACACATTTACCTCAAAGAACTTTAGTTTTAAAGACCTGAAGACACTGGACTCACTTCCAGAATGAGCAGACCACTAGAACACTTACAATATACACTAATATTTATGGCAAAATTAATACTTATAATTTAGTTTATAGTGTATATAGAGTAAAATCTTCTTATTTTCCATGCTTAATTTTTACCTGTAGTGGCCATTGGTGGTTTATTTACTGATATTACTTTAATAGTGATAATTCTGTGTCCTATAACCTCTGGAAACTGTTTAGAATTAAAGGTGTTTTAGTTGCAAGTGAGCATGTTTGCAATGTTTGGAAGTGATACATTTTCATGTCTCGTGGTGACAGTAAGGAGAAGGGAGAGAGAAAGAAGAAAGGAAGGCATGCAACAGCAGAAGAAAAAGAGCAAGAAAATAAACCACTTGTGAAATCATTGTGAAGAATTAGATGGATGTTAGATGAATACCATATACTGCACTCGACTTGTAGAATAATAATGATAACACTGAAGATAATAATAACAATGCAATAAGGTGAAAGCATAAAAAAGGGGAGGAAGTAACCTAAAATTGGATCATTTAATCTAACTATAGTGGGACTCTGCTGACCTGAACACCATTGGAGCGTTGTGATCATGTGTTTTTTCCTTCATATCATTAAAACTGCATTTATTGAACAGTGTGGGTTGTTAAAGCCTTTCCACAGTTTGTACTTATTATCTGTTCCAAAGATTTGTACTGAACTGAGGAAAAAAAAAAAAAAGACTTAAAGATCTGGACTCACTGGTTGTTTCCAAAGCCTTTTTAGTGACTTAGTGAAAGACACATTTAACTGTAAATGTTTGGCCTCATTCCTTCATTTCTTGACAAAGATAATTTGATGAATATTTTTGTTTATTTGACATTTTATGATTCTATCATTTATTTCACCATCACAGCTACAACGTTGTCTGAAAACCTTCAAAGCCTGCTGTTTCTGTTGGCTGGAGATAAGAGAGGTTCTTAATCTCTGAGTTTTTCCTGGTTTGATAAAGGTTACAATAATTACAGATGACTTTTGGTCTCTTCAATGCAATCAGCTCTACTGTTATTCAATTACAGTAAGCCCTTGATAACGTGCGATTTTCTTCACCATTTGATGGAAATCTTGTCAAAATATATGGATTCAGTGAAGCACAGAGCTCGATCCTTCCAGGGGGGTTGGATCAGTACAGTTCAACATTATGAATCGTTACAGATTTTGTTAGATTACAGATTGTCATGTTTAAAAACTAAAATCTCACATACATTGAATTATACACCGTTGCCCACAAAATTGGAAAAAAAATATTTTAACCTCTTCTCGTGAAATGATTGTAACACTCTGATTTATTCTTGATAAAGTGTAACTGGGACTCATTTAATTTGGCCAAAGGTGATTATTGTTATAAATTGGAATAAAAAGGAGAAATGTGTTTGAAAATAAAATTATTACAACTTAATAGTGCATATCAGAAAGAGCTTGTTCCAACATCAGACTATTCCAAAAAACCATCTTGCTATTTAACAGTCTACAGACGAACAACTTAAGATAACAATCACACACACACACACAACGGTGAGTTACATAAACATTGCAACATCTCAAAGACACCAGGCTTCTTTTATCACATCTTAATACTAAGCCTTAAGTGAAAACGCATGCAACCAGTTCACAGAATGGATTTAACAGTATCAGGATAAAAACAACACACAATACAAGGCAAATCCTTTCCTCTGAGTCATATTACTTACTTTAGTGGATTTTGTGTCATCATTTTCATGTGATTTTGTTCATATCCTTCTTGATTTGTGTATCACCTTCTCAAAATCAAAGGTTTACATAGCATGGGGAAAATGCAGTTATTTTTATGTCTTGCCTTGTGTGTGTATATATATATATATATATATATATATATCTTTTTTTATTACAAGGGAGACAAAACAAGCAGAGTCCTCTTTAGAGTTGTTCAGTGGAATAGGCATTATCTACAGGAGTCTAACCATCATGTGGGTCGCGTCTCCTTCTTGCACAAATTAATGGCTTTTCGTGGTGGTTGGGGAGGTGAGGTGGAGGCAGAAATGGGAGGGGTGTTATTCCCTCCTGAACACCCATCACTGTTCTCAAATCCTGGCTCATTACAACTCTATATTTCCTCACCTTGCCCTGCTAATGTGCTGAGAGGAAAGGGGATGTAAGGAGCTGGTCCTGTGCAAAGCTGCATAACCTGTAAAGAAGCAATAAGCGTAAAGCAGAGAGATTGTACTGCAGTTAATCTGTTGCTCTTTAATGAGGATGCTTCTGAGAGCTGCCTGTGGTGTCCTAAATATTACAAAAAAGAAAGGGAGAATAGGAGATGTTTGGAAACAGAGGGAGTGACTGAGGGCAAAGACAGAAAGCTGGGCGGAGGAGAAGAGCTTATGACTAAAGGAGCAAGTTGAGAGACAAAGGGATTCGAGATGGAAGCACACAAGAGAAGTGCAGTGGGCGTAGATTTGACTTTTCCAGAGGGGAAGGTGATTACCTGAGGGGAGGAGGAAGGCTTAGAGAGAGTGGCCTAATTAATTTGAGTGCTAATATGGAAACCACAATATGGAGTCTTCCTCTCGTACGCCTGGATTGCAGTGTAACCTCTGCCTCAGCCTGTAGACACAGCATTACCGCATTAACTCACATACAACACAAACTGAGTGTTGCATTAGGACATTAGGAATGTGGATGATGACAACAACAGGCAGTAATTAAAAATTCTCAGCCAGGGCTCAATTAATTTCTGAAATTAAGTTATTATCTCAGTATAATAAATTATTTTTAAAACTGGATGCCTGTGGGACAACTCAAGCTGTGCAGTTCCTGATGTATTACAATAATAATCTATCTTCGCTGACTCTTAGGATCAATAGTGACGATATCATTTGCCCTGCAATGTATTTAATAATCAATATTGACATCTTCCACCCATTTTCCCAGAGGGCCACATCGCCCATGCACACCTTGATGCACCATGAAGAGAAAGCTTTGTGAAAAAAACCCATTAATTCCACTCCATCCCTATTTGTCCCCCTTGGAGATCTCACCTAATATGATCCCCAATGACTATTCTCTGTCTAAATGCCTGCTTTTATAGCCAGAAGCTTTGATATTATTCCGGTCCAACTTGAAGATGTTATTGACATCTTAGCTATCTTTTTCTTTCTTTCCTTCTTTCTTTCTATTTTTTATTTTTGCATAAAAACAATTATAATTCCCTTCCATTTGCTCTTTAGCTGCCGACACAGCAATACAACTTTGAAATGTAAATGATGTCTTTGCGTAAATCCTAGATGGGATGTTTGGAGGTGTTTTTCTCGTCTCCTATGTATAATAAACAAAATCTATCCCACCCAGGTGTTTGGAAACATCTGTGAGTAGTGACTCCTCTCTTCCCACGTACTCCTACATTTTTGCCCCAGGCGCAACCAAATCAATATATCATTAGCCAGTCTCTCCACTCACCCCCATTCTCCATCCAGAAAACCGTCTTCCCTCTCTCCTACTCCACTCTTACTCTGTCCTCCCCTCCACACTATTTCATGCTGTTTTTCTCCCTTTACCTCGCCTCTTATCTTCACCCCTTTGGCCTTCACCTCCCCACTTTTGCTCCAGCGCTGCTTCTACTCTTTGTGAATTTCTTCAAACCTGCTGTTGATATGGAATAAGGTGTGAAAAAAAAACAGAGTAAGGGGCTAAAGGTGCAGGAAGGAGGGATGAATTTTAACCCACATCAGGTAGAGATGGTGACGGTGGATGAGGGCAAGCGCTACAGAAAAATGAAGGTAGGGGGGAGAAAGAGCAGAGCAAAGCAGGGAGGAGATGGGGAGCAGGGGGGAGGGGAGGCTGGATGACTGGCTGGCTTGCTGTGAGGGTGAAATGAATGTGTAATTGTGTTGTAGTGGCTCAACCCTTCACCAGACAACTGAGTGATAGCAGCAACAGCAGCCATAATGATCCCCGTATACTGTACGTGACTGAGGCTGGAGGCTGCTGCACTGTTGGTTAAACACAGAGATGGCTGTCAATGTCAGTGCACAGCCGCCAAAACACCACCAGGTAGCAACAATCCCAAGTGTCAAACATGGCATGTGGGCTACAAGCTAGTGTGAAAGCTGAATATTTTCATCTGTGAAAGGAAAACACTAAAGAAAGGAAACAAACATATAGTGTGTATTCCTGTTCTTCAAAATAATGATTGCATTTCTGACCCATCTGAATAAAAAAAAAAAAAAGGAATGGGATTCTATTACCCTTTCTGCATCTCCTTTTTCTCTTTCACCAAAAACAGGCCACCCCTTCATACCCAGCCCACCACGCCCTTTTTTCATGTTTTATTCTCTCCTCAATTTTCTTCTAATTTTCCATCTTTTCCCTTTTTCTCTCCACGTGGAACAACACGATGAGGGGTGAAGAAGAGGGTAATTAAAATGGGGAAGCTGTGCAGTGAAATGAAACTAGACTAAAAAATGTCCCTGTAGGAGCAGATGAAAATGATGAAAATGTGAATGGAATGCAACCTGATTGTGTTAGAAGTAAGAAATGGAGAAACAACATATCATTTCAGTTTGATGACCCACCTACCCCCCATGTCTGTCTCTCATACTCGCTGTATCCTCTCAGATGAGGAATAAAGCAGCACAGCAGAGCCTTGACTGAGAAAACTAATGAAACAGGTTAAAAAAGAAGAGGGGGCTCAGATCCTAGTTACTGTATCATGGCTACTGCAGAGAGAGGGATTGGCAAGACTAGGGAGGGTGCAGATGGAGGAGTCACCTTGAGGGAGAAGAGGGGAAGGAGGGAGTGTATGGACACAGTGGCAATGCCTATTTATTTCTTTTCAGGTCATGGAGCTACAGTTGCACAGGTTTGATAAGTGATCTGTATACTGGAGTTTGGAGTATGGAGTTTTGTGATTGCACAAAAAGGCTGACAGCTGCAGGGGGGAAAAGTCCTGATAAAATCCTCAACAGTGGCAGCAACGGTTTGTGTTCCTGTTTATGATATGCATCAGTGAAAGCCTGTTGAACGCCGACAAAATACAGGAGTCAGTAGGTGTCTAGTTTTTCTCTTCGAAGAGATGCAGGTGTGTGCAGTTTATCTGGTGTTTGGAACAAGCTTTCAATACGAATTGGAGTGTCCTGTGAAATATGCAGGACTCATCAGTGATTTAAAATGCAAATTTCACACATTTTATACAAAAAAAGTATTTTGTTTATGAATTTTGTAAAAGTAACCCAAAAAGTACTATTTCCAGACACCACACCACAGTGACATCTACTGGCAGACAGTGACTCAAGTTAATAAAGTAGGGATTTAATTTAATTTAATTCTGAATTACTCAAAAGCTATTATTGTAATTAATTCTTAATTTAACCATTATTAATACATTTGTAACTGTGATAGTGATACACTGGAAACTAATCATATTGTGCACATTATTCAAGTAAACCTGCAGTAACAGTGAACAAGAAAGAGAGGGCTCATTGTGCTTCTGGAAAAAAGGTTTTACTTTGGAAATTAACTGCACAAGTGTGACTAAACAGTGCTTTAAACAGAATAAACTCAAGGGCACTTTAAGAGCTCCTCTGAGTAATTGGAGGGAGTGTGTTGAATACAAACAGGGAACAGTTCAGTTAAACATGGGTGTGTAAAAGACAGACAATGAGCACTTGATACGCATTTGGTTCAGACATAAGACATCAGTCATAACAGGCGACACAAACTGACCTGATACATCACAGGACGTACTTATCAATACTAGAAAATAACCACTAAACACATTACAAGCTTCTGCAACCTCTGTGTTGTTGTTTTGGGTTTTTTTTAAAGAATTCGGCTGATACATAAAAGCTGTTCTCTTTTTAAAGGAATTTTAATGTGGTGCCTCAGAAAAAACAAAATTGAAATATTAAAATGCTTTATGATTTAAAGTGCCCTTGAGTGAGTTTATGAAGTGTACTTGATTTACAAGAAGCAATCAACACTTAAATTGGTAAAAGCCAAGAAAATTGAATTTCTTTTACAATTTTAGTCACACTTTTTCCCCAGTAAACCTACCCTTTGAAGTAATGGTGGATTACATTCAGCTTCACACTGTACAACTTTATTTTCTTTTTTTTTCTTCTTTTTTTTTCCTCAACAAATAAGCATCTGATTGGTCTTGTTTTTTTCCCATTAATGTCTTGTTTCATATTTACAAACACCACAGAAAAGTCAAAGTCAGATCAATTTGTATTCCTTGTGAAAACACTGTCGACAGCAGAGTATTGATTTGTGGATACATTTTCTACAATATACAAAAAAAACTACAGCAAAGTTGTTGTATACAGACAACTAAAGAGATGGTTACATCTTGCACTTCTTTCTGTGGCAGCACTAATCTGGGGCTATGTAAACCTCTGTGTTTATCATTTGATGCTAAAATTGGAAGCTTTGCAGTATTAACATGGTGGTCAACTAAAATGTCTAATAATGTCTAATACTACAGACGGATCTTCATTTTCTTCAGGCTGTTCAGAGCTCTGCCACAAGGCTTTTAACTCACAGCAGTAAACGAGCACATATCACACATATTAGCACATGTTAGCAGAACTTCACTGGCTCCAGGTTCTTTTTAGGATACATTTAAAAATTTTAGTTCTTACTTTTAAAGCTTTAAATGGCCAAGCCCCTGTCTACATTTTAGAGTTGCTTGAATTGCACAATCCTCCACGGGCTCTTAGATCCTCGAGTCAGTGCCAGCTGGTCGTCCCCTGCACTCACTTCAAAAATAGAGGGGATCGAGCTGTCCAAGCTGTGGCCCCGAGACTTTGGAATGGCCTGCCACTGGCACTTCGCACTTCAAACTTGATTGAGTCTCTTAAAAAGCAACTGAAAAGCCTCTTGTTTAGACAGGCTTTTTAGTATTATTATTATTATTAGGGACCGAGTCCATGGGCAGAGGCCCTATTGTATTTCATTTGTCCCAATTTTTTTTCTTTGTCCGCCACTTTAAACTGGAATTTGACCCCCTAAACATGCTAAAAAAATCACCAAATTTTGCACGCATCACACATCTGGGGAAAAATGTGATCAAATTTAAAAATTAACCCCTTACATGCCAAAATTGCTCTCTAGCACCCCCTATAAAAAAACAAAATACACAAAAATGGCCCTAGCAGCATGTAGGAATGTCGCAGAAACATGAAACAAACACCAAAATGTGCATGTCATCGAGCCTGACAAATCAAAGGCTGTTGCCGAGTCTATCTCCAACAGGAAGCTCACAATCTGCCTTTCAAACTAAAATGCTTAAAACAAACTTCCAGTAGGAACGTCGCAGACACAAGAAACCAACGCCAAAAGTTTTGCTGCATCTAGACCGAAAAATCATACACTGATACCCATGACCTATTCCAACAGGAAGTTCGCAAATTGCCTTTATATGGAAAACCCCCAAAATTATCTCCTCCGAGGCCAATTGTCGTAGGGACTTCTAAGTAGCACCAAAAGATAGAGTGACGGTTAATCCAAAAAAGTCATTTGTACTTTTTTTTATCACCATCTTAGTTTTTTTTGTTTTTTTGTTTTTTTATGAGCCCTCAAAGTTATGAAGTCCGTAACCGAAAAATCAGTTTGCACTTTTTCCCACATTTAACATATCATGACAATCACAAGACTCCCCACAAGTCGCTGGTCTAAACATTTTTGAGATAGGATGTACGGTTTTGGATAGAGAGCAATTTACAATTTATTGGAGCGGTGGTGGTGACTCAGTGAACTGCACCATGAACTGAATTTAACTGAGTCACATGTCTCTGAGTCAGAACCATGTGAGAGGCACATGCACACATGCATAACACTCACATTTCTGGGGTTTCAGTGACAAATGACATCAAAATGTAGGAAAAACTCTTTTCTGTTAAAGACAGTTCATACTTTAAAGTGTTTAGTTTTCGATCTACGGGCCTTGAAGCGCAATAACTGAGGCTTTTTTCCTCACTGACTCCCATATTAAATGTGTGTCACTAACATGTCTAACTCCACTGCTTATTCACTTCTGACTTTGTTTACACGTTATATGTCAATACATTCACACGACCCTCAACAAACCTGATGTGAAAGAATTTTTTAGATAGGTGGTACGATTTTGGACACTGTCACTGTTTCTGAAAGGTGGTTTTCGATTTAGTTTAACATGGACGTCAATGTGTCCTCCACAGGTCGATGGTGGTGATTAAGTGCACCTGACATGTGTCTCCTCCCCTAGCAACCCTTAGAGTCCATAGCAACTGTGTGTGTGTGTGTGTGTGTGTGTGTGTGTGTGTGTGTGTGTGTGTGTGTGTGTGTGTGTGTGTGTGTG
>JAPTYQ010116220.1:0-15606 GCA_029814465.1 Ostorhinchus cyanosoma
AGTCAAGGCCATCTGTCACAACACGGGAGCAAACACACACACACACACACACACACACACACACACACACACACACAGATCAGCAGCTCTCATCTATCCATAACCCAAGTGACACCCTCATATTGAAATTAGCTGAAAGTTTATCACATTCTGCTTCTCTGGTTTCTGTTACTGGTAATTGTACTCTTAATGGCAAACTCGTAAAGGAGGCACAGTTCAAAAAGCTACTGTTCTCCAATTTGAAGTAATTGCATTTTTGTTTTCGCTTTTTATGTTAAAACACGTCTTTGAGGAGTTTAAAGGTGTATCGCATTGTGGCTCACTAATATGTCTCTTGTTATGAAAAGGCTTTGTTTTTGCAGGCACGCATAATGTACATTTCCTTGACCCCTGCATGAATAGATATCTACCCAAACATAATTGCGATGGGATTTCCAGCAGAGAGACTCGAAGGCGTGTACAGAAACAATATAGATGACGTTGTAAGGTGAGTCGAGTAGCCGCTTCGCATTGGGGGTGGGGGGGGCAGAAAACTGGGAGAATATAAATTGTTTCCATTTAACTATTTTATCCTGTTACATTTGTTTATTCTCATTTCTTATAACAGGTTTCTTGACTCTAAGCATAAAAACCATTACAAAATCTACAACCTGTAAGTGCTCTACATAATGTTCATACATAAACTGGTCATTGTTTAGTTACTTACTTCCTCTGTGTGATCACTTATTGGATCTTGTTCTTCCCATTTCAGCTGTGCAGAAAGACACTACGATGCTGCCAAATTTAACTGCAGAGGTAGGCCACTTCCCACTGTTATACACAGGTTTTGTGTGTGACATCTAAAAGCCTGATGACATGCCACAAAGTTCTTAAAATCTCAACTGAATGTCCACTGTTTCTTTTCTGACCTGTCTGCTGTTGTCATATTTCCTTTATCTTTGATACTGCTTGGTGTGGCTTTGCAACCTGTCACGCTTCAGTTGCACAGTACCCCTTCGAAGACCACAACCCTCCTCAGCTGGAGCTAATTAAGCCGTTTTGTGAAGACCTGGACCAGTGGCTCAGTGAGGATGACAATCATGTGGCGGCCATCCACTGTAAGGCTGGGAAAGGCCGCACTGGAGTGATGATCTGCGCTTATCTCCTCCATCGCCGCAAATTCCTGGAGGCCCAAGAAGCACTTGATTTTTATGGCGAAGTCAGGACAAGGGACAAGAAGGTGAGAAGTTCAGAAGTATTTGCTATGTTGTAAACATCAGACTTGACATTTCGGTTGAGTATCACTAATCCTTGTCTCTGTCGTCGCAGGGAGTAACGATCCCAAGCCAACGCCGCTATGTCTACTACTACAGCTACTTACTGAAGAACCAGCTAGAGTACAAGCCGGTGGCGCTGCTCTTCCACAAAATGGTGTTCGAGACTCTCCCTATGTTCAGCGGGGGCACCTGCAGTGAGTCACACTCATGTTCAACTTTAACTCCAAACTAGGGCGTAGGCATGCATACCGCTGTTCAAACTGAACAAGAGCCTTCGATGTGCTGTGCACTGTAGGGCTCACCCACGCTGCAGTGGAGCACCGTAGAACAGGTCATCTGTGGTAGAGTTGAGTCGTCGTCCTCTACCGGGATTTTAAAGCCATATCGAGTCTCAGTCCAACGCAGCATTTTTGGATATTTATTCAGACAAGGCATCTTTTATCGATTAATCTTTCTTATTTTTGCCAACATCTTAGCTGTTCAGAAAAAAATAATTAAATGAAGAACGTTGAAGTTGTTTTTTAATTTAATACCTCTGGCTGAGACCGAAATTGGCGGCTTTTAGAAATTTTGATACTTCAGAAGGCTGATGTATTAGCTGGTTCATTTATTAACTTCACAAGGGGCAGGCTGTGTGTGCATTCGTTTGTATGTTTTTAGGTGAGCAGGTGCTTTCCCTGTGTTTTGCATGTAGAGCAATTGCACTGCACTGTTAAAGCCAGGGTTGAGTGTGAGTGAACCCTGAAAAGGTAGAAGCACCCAGCATATTTAGAAGAAAAAAGGCTCAACTTGGAGAAAAGGTGTTGAATTTAGCAACAGCAACGTACTTGTGGCTCCAAGATATAATTTTACTCAGCGATGATGGTCATCAGGTGGTCATCTGCTTTAACTAGAATGTACACTAGCTGTGCCTTTACTCTAGACAGCACTGACAGAATTCCCCTGAATACTTTTACTTTAGCAGTCAGGGTCGATAGAGGAATCAAATATGTTGTGTGATTTTTTTTTTTTTTTTTTCATACAGTGGCACTCAGTTCTTAGTTACTGTAGTTTGAGTCATTCAGTCAATTTGCACATGGCTGCATGTTTGCTCTGAGCTTGAGTGGTGTGACTTGGATTGTAAAATGGTGTGTGTGCAAACAGTGTCCCTTTACTCAGTTGTAAAGTGACGCAGTAAAATCAGCAGTTTGACTCACAAATTGGCATCCTATTATTGTAAAAGCTAATGAAATCAAAGTGATCAATTAAATCAAGCTTTTTCATTCTCTAAATACACAAATGCACTTGCACACGAAGAAGCTTTCCCAGGGTCTTAATGTTGTGATGTTATTATACTGGATTGAATTAGTCAAATGTTGCTTTGTTCTTGTTGAATGTGTCTGTGTGTTGTGTTCCTCTTGTTCCTGAATCTGTTGTATGTAACTGTGGGTCAGAAACATGCTTCCTCCTTATTTCTGTGGCATCTTCACTCTAACACCTGACTGTGCTTAGCAGCCCTCACTGTATCAACCCTTCTCTTTTCCTTCTAATTCTCCTTTTTTTTTTTTTTTTAAAGAAAAAAAAGGCCCTATTCTGAGTTTGACATCTTATTCATATGTACACACAAACACATTACCACTTCATATCATCAGGTTTTGGCTCATCATAGCAATGAACCAGAAGGGCACCTGGTAGAGTGCATACCTCCGCCAAGGCCCCGTAGTGCTATGTCACAGTGATAGGGGGGGAAAAAAAATTCCAGGATCTGCTTCCAAATTCTTTGGCCTCTGCCCTACGCTTTCACTAAATTTCATGGATGTTTTGGTTTAATCCTGGTAGCAAACAAACCAAACCGAATCTGGAGTTTAAAATAACCTCCTTGGCGGAGGTTTGAGAACATCTTACAGAAGTAATTTGACACTGCATATTTCTATTTGTTCACCAGTATCAGCAATGTCAAGTTCCCCCTTTCTTCCTTCCCCTTTTTGAATCTCTCAGCACACCAGGTCCCATGTCAATGTTTACATCTCCACGTTAAAGCCACGGATGTTGTCTTCTAGAAAGCCATGTAGATGCACATATCTGTACATATCTGTTTAGGTCTCTGTGTTTGTGCCTGCTGTGCTGTCAAGCCCCTGATAGGCCAGCTGGGCCCTGATTGTGATAATCTCCTTCTTTCTTTCTAAGGGGACAGTACCGTTAAAAACAGGAGCGAGCCGACCCCTCAGGGCTTCAAGAAAGGGAATTGGCATTGGGGTAAATGAGCCTTTCATCCATTATTATTTCACGTATTTGCTTTTATATGGCCCCAGAGATCCACCAGGCAGAAGGAGTTTAAGGTAGAATTGTAGCTCTCAGGCATATGAAGTAATCCCCAACACCACCCCCACCCTCAGAGAAAAGGTTTAAAAATGATTTTAGATGCAACGCATTGCACTGGTCCAAGACCAAACCATGACTGTCTGTCAGAATAGGGTCCTATGTCTCTGGTTCTGGGTCTCTTTGGGTGTAAAATTGTTGTGGTCTGTAACTTTCCCTTTCTCCTCCTTAATTTTAATACAGTGTTTTGTCACTTTTTTGCATCTGTATTCAAAGGGGAGAGGAGGTGGTGTTGATTTGTGTCAAACCCACGGTAATAACACTGGTTCCTGTCTTGCTCTCTCTTACTTCACTCCCCACTTCTTTGTCACTCTTCTACTCGTTTTCTGTCTCCTCCTCCTCCTCACAAACTTGCCCCATGCAACGCTGACGTTCTTTGCAGATCCCCAGTTTGTGGTGTACCAGCTGAAAGTGAAGATTCACACGTCGAACCCTGCTCATACACGGCGTGAGGACAAGCACATGTTTTTCGAATTCCCCCAGCCGCTGCCAGTGTGCGGAGACATCAAAGTGGAGTTCTTCCATAAACAAAATAAGATGATGAAGAAGGTTGGTTCACCTTTGAGATTTGCAAAATAACACATGGGTTAAGAGAGCCCTCATCACTTGTGCTATTTTGTTTCCTATTATGTTACTGGTTTTTGGCATCTTGATCATCAAATATTAATATTGTACAGTCTCTAATATAACTGGTAATAATTCATAAACTGAATAGCAAAACATGAGAACAAAGAAGGCTCCATAATGTACAGTACATTATAAGTCTCCAGAGCCCATATTTTACTAGTTTTTGGTGTCTTCCATGCTCAAATATTAATGTTTTCTGCTCTCTCCTATAATTAGTGTTATTCATAAACTGAATAATACTAAGTTCTGGACTGTGAGGGGAAAAAAAATGTTTCCACAGAAGTCACTATCTCTGAAGACTAAACTGGAGATTTTTTTTTGACACCTAGTGAACAATCAGAAACATGTTTGACTCCTGAAGCCCTTTTTTCTCATTATGTCTTTACTCTGCAGGACAAAATGTTTCACTTCTGGGTGAACACATTCTTCATCCCTGGACCAGAGGAAAGCGGGGAGAAGATGGAGAACGGGACGGTGGCGAACGATGTGGACAGCCTATCAAGCCAGCAGGCAGGACCGGGCCAGGGCCAGCAGCAGAGCGCCGAGCGCAGGGACAGCAGCAGGGAAAGCGACAGGGACTACCTCATCCTGACGCTCACTAAGAACGACTTAGACAAGGCCAACAAAGATAAAGCTAACCGCTACTTCTCTCCAAACTTCAAGGTAAGCATTGAGACGAATGAGATTTGGATAAATGTAATAGGAAGATGATGAAACGAGCAAATTGACCGTGTTCACAAATGCAGAAAGACAGTGGCAGGTTCTCCTTTGTCTTTGACAAACAGGAAGCTAGTGAACATGTTAACAAGACAATATTTTACATGATTGGATAATTATTTCCTTTTGTTACATGTGGTAGATGGGGAACTTCTATCATTGATATAATTTTAGTCTATTGTTAATTTGTCCTAAAAATCATAAAAAGTTCAGTTAGTTTAGACGGCCTTCCTATTTGTTTGAGTGACTAATTTGCAGTAGGTGTCACTAAGATGCTGTTTCAATGCTTAATTTACAATGCCCAGCAGTGTTTTGCACTTGTATGCTTGAGTTTGCATGTGTGAAAACTTGCAAGACTGATTTGTGCCAATTGGTTACCTACACATACTGAAGTGGCTTTTATCCCTTTCCACTTTCAGGTGAAGTTATACTTTACAAAAACGGTGGAGGAGCCTTCAAATTCTGAAGCAAGTACTTCAACATCTGTCACCCCGGACGTTAGCGACAATGAGCCAGACCATTACAGATACTCTGACACCACTGACTCTGACCCGGAAAATGAACCTTTTGATGAAGAGCACCACACACAAATCACAAAAGTGTGAACTCTTTTTAAAAACAGGAAAAGAAGAAATTATACAGCAGAAAAAAAGGAGAAAACTTGAATATAAACTCAAAAGAAGAACCTTTGTCCCTTCCCTCCCCCAGACGGCAATAGAATATCATCATGTCAAATGCCAATTTTAGGGAAAAAAAGATAAATATCCTGACCAATATATTGTTTTTTTATTTTTCTTTTTTTTTCTTTGGCACGGCCATGTACCATGTGCGAGGTATTGACACTGTTGCCCCATGGGAAAAGGTGCTGTAGCTATAAAAATGTGTTTATATATATATACATACGTATATGTATATACATATATACATACATATATAAACAAACTTTTTGTGTCAAAGACAATGGAAAGAGTACCACAATCAGGAGACGGGAGTTGAAGTGTGGGAGAAGTTAGAATGATATACTAGGACTATGCTGCTCCTTCTCCTGTCTAAACCAAGGCCAGTGCTGCAGTCACTTTGTTTCACTCCCTCTCTTCTCCTCCTCCCCCCTCTCCTCTCATCTTTTACTCTCCCTCCCCTCCACCCCCCATCCTTCCTATCCTCCTTTACTGTGAATGCTTCTTGTGCTCTTTGCAGGCTGTCTCACGTGACTTTTGGCCTTTGTGCAGTGCAAACTGCATGCGGGCAGTGGGTTGGGGGTGGGCGGGGTTATGAAGAGGCTGTGATGATGTCTAAAGCATTGCCATTCCTGTTCCCACTGTGTATACGTTAAATTATGCAGAACAAGGCATCCCATGTAATTGTTAATGTTTTTTTTATCCTAAGATAATAAAAATATAATACACAAAACAGCAGGGAGACAAGTGTTTGCAATAATGTCAACACTACATTTAAAGGACAATGGTGATTTGCATGTATTGGAATTGGCGTCCATCCCTAATAAATGTATGCAATGTTGTCTTTTCTTAAAGAAACCCGCTCTGAGATGTGTCTTCTGCGTGGGGTTCCCCAGTGCTTTGAGTCATGCTCAAAATTACATCAGAGGTTTATGTAATACTCCCTCCACTGCTCGCACTTAATGAAAATCACACAGAATTAAAATGAAATTTGTAATATGCAGTTGTCATCGAACTGCAAGGCCCGCACAGTTATTGTGTCTTTAACTTGACATCATTGCTGTCGACGTGGGCTGTAATTTCACTGCCTCTACCCAAACGCCGTAATTTAAAAAGAGCACATGTGAGTCCGTTCATGTAAAGCAAAGTCAGAGGAAAAGGTGCACCAAACTTCTCAGAAAAATGTTGTAAAGCAGGGTGTCTCTCCAGCTGTCAGAGCTGCGTTAACAGTAACTTTTGCTTTTAAAGGTCAACTCTGCAAATAGCGGGTGGGACCTGAGGTAAGGAAGTGATGGAAGGATTATTATCAGAGTTCAACTGAGGGCAAAGAGCTCACTTCAAACAAATAACAGAGACTTGACCAGCGGCAGAGTGTCTACTTCATTTCCATTTTGATTTGGTTGCTCATTATCATGAGGAATCTGGTCTTGGGCCTTGTTAGGGACAACTTATAGTTTCAACCTTTAACATGTATTGAAACAGTTTTACAATATCCACTCAAAGAAGGCTTCAAGTGCTGCCTCAATTTTTGTGGTTTAGTTTTTTCTCAGGTTGAAGTGACAGCGAAAACATTCACAAACATGAAGGTTATTTTCTCTTTCATATCTGGGTGATCAATCAAAAGCTTGCGGCACTACTTAAATAAACCCACCCTCTTTATAAAAAACCCCAAAAAACATTAAAATTAGGTTCCAACAAATCGCACTACCTCCTCAGTGATTATCTAGCTTTCATTGAGATGTTTTGCATAGTTTCTGAAGTAAACACTGCAAAAGGTATCTGAGACTAAATTAGACTTCATACCTAAACTTCAGCATTGCATGCAGTGTGTGTAGCTGCCTGATGGTTAATGAAGGCGTTCTCCAGATGAAATGAGTAGAGGAAGGAAAGGCTTCGAGCCACGGAGGGAGGGAGGAGTGTTAGGCCTCGGGTAGACAGGCCTGCTCTGCTCTCATACTCCCAAAATGAAAGAGTAACAGGATTAAGCACCATGTCACTGTGATAGGAGGCAGAGAGTGGCAGGACCCCGGCTGCCACTCTTTGCATGGCCCAAAGTCTCCTGATAATAAAATAAAGTATGAATTAAACATATATTTTTATATAAAAAGTGTTCCACCCCCAGAGGCAGGCAGTCACATAATCCCCTTCTGCTCTATTAAGACTCAGACCGTGGCTCTTTGGCGTTGATAGAGACATCAAAGCCAACCAGAGCAGCGACGAATGAGACAGGCAGCAGTCGCAAGGGCCCAACTGTAATTGGCTGAGCCGAGAAGGAGGGAGTGAGACTCTGGTAGATGAATAATGAATGTGCTGTGCTGGGGTTGTGAGAGACCACAGAGAGATGCCTCAGCTCTCCACAGGCAGGCGAGACAGAAGAAGAAGAAGAAGAAGAAGAAGAAGCAGCAGCAGCGAACGGAGAGGCCGACTTCAGTAGCTTTGAGAGTCCACATCTTGCTTTTGATTGCCCTTCTCATCACATACACAAACACAGACACAGCAGCTTCTGAAATATTAATCCAATCAATATATAGCTTCATTTGTATGATTCCAGCACTGGCTCCTCTTAAGTTCAGTTTGCTTTTTCTGCTTCAACACCTCTCGGCAAGATGAGACAAAGCTGGGGATTTAAAGACATGCTTCAGTGGAGGAATATTTACTTTAAATGTTGGAATATGAATTTGTTCAAGGCTGCGCTACTTGAGTTTGAGGCAGTTGTTCCCGGTCTTCTTGGTTCACTTTGACGAATAGTTTGATTCTGTGAAATTTTCATGTCAAGACTTCTATAAGTGAAGATCAGTACTATCTCCTATGCACACAGAAAAGTGTCGCGTATTGGCATAAAGGTGTGATATTTAGCTTTTTTTCTTGTTTTAATGGAATTATGAATCTTGAAAAATTTCCATGCGGTCTACATGAACTGTAAATACTATACTTGGTCTGAATTCTTCATTAATTCAACTCCACAGGTCCATCTTCAACCCTATTTCCAACTAATTACACCAGAAAGGTTGTTTTGAGCGCTGGCCCTTTAAATGCAAATGAGCCACTTCACCCCCACCTACTCCAGGTTGTTGGCTGTGCTGCTCTGTCCCGTTCAACCAACAACTGAGCATTTTCGGTAATCAGCTCAAAGTTTGGACATATTTTCAGTGTGAACTACAACCGCTGCTGCTGATAAACAATTATGTCGTACTTGGAGAAATGTTCTTTGGAAGTCTGGACCTTATATGTTATAATGTCATGACGTAACTAGTTATAAAACATAACGAATTCAGAAGGAATTTAAACAGGTTCTAGAAATCCACTTGATTTTTGCCAAAATTAATATAAAGAGAGCTTTGCAGCAGGTGGAGTGTTCTAATAAAAACTTTTTGAATGGTTAGGGTCCACAAATCCACAAATAAATGTAGCAAAAACTAACAGCAAAATATGACCCCTTTAATATGGAGCTACAAATAGATAAAGTAATTATAACACATAGAAACTTGCTGCAACTACATGAGTACACAATTAATACAATCTATTGTCTCCCAAGTTTCTAAAATCTGGAGATGAGCAGCAGTTACAAGTTGCTAGTCTATCAGCTTATACTACAGCAACTGTACTGTACAAACTAACTTCATGTTTGCACAGAATTCCTTTCATAAATATTTAAGAATGCTATGTTGAGCTAAACTCAGCGGC
Organism: Ostorhinchus cyanosoma; assembly: GCA_029814465.1. NCBI lineage: Eukaryota > Metazoa > Chordata > Actinopteri > Kurtiformes > Apogonidae > Ostorhinchus > Ostorhinchus cyanosoma. The sequence continues at coordinate 9,320 of JAPTYQ010116220.1, forward strand.
ATAGACATACATGACTGTATGAAGAAGTGAAGCCACCCATGACTTAACCTGAGTCTGACCTATTCACAGTTAAACTAAACCATATTTCAGGTTGATCGAGGGTCAAATTCACTTTTTTTTTTCTAAATCTGTTTTGGAAAACAACTAGAAGTCAGTTGTGTATTTGTACATTTGAGCATCAGATCATATGTTGCATCCTCTGATTGATCCAGAACTTCCTTTGGGGATCCCAGCATTTAGATGGAGAACAAATGTACAGTGGACTAGCACTTACCGGTTGCTCTACCAGCTAATATTAAAATTGCTATACAAACTAACTGTGGTTGATAATCTTCAATTATATCACTTGTTTAACTAATTCTTGACACAATTACAAGGTGTTTTACACCGAAGTGAAGCTACTCATGTCAACATTGGATTGATGGGTCCAACCAAACCATTTTTCAGGTTGATTTAGGTCGAATTGAGGACTTTTTAAAGCTGTGTCACAAAACAACTAGAGGAAAGTCAGTAGTCTATTTGTACATTTGAGTATCAGGTCATATTTTGACTCCTCAGAGCTAGGTTTGAGGACCCATAGATGGATATGACATCATATCTGAGCTCAATGTACAGTCTTTGTACTCCACTTCTTCCAGCCTGTCTGGTGTTACCCCCTTCCACGCACGAAAGAAAGAAAGAAAAAAAAAAAAAAGCTAACACCAAATACAGAGATTTAAGCAAAGTATTATGACCAAATGAGGGGATAAAGGGGGGGTCAGTCTGGCCTACAAAGAGAAGATAAGCCCAAGCTGGTAACCCCATTTCCCTTCCATCTGTTGGTAGCAGTTGTAGAGCATGGCTGCACTCACCAGGACCTGGCAACCCATCCCCCAAGCCCTCTTTCTCTGGCTGACTGCACAGCTGTGTTGCGTTTGGATTAGGCCAAGAATAAAACAGGAAGTAGAAATTAAACAAAAGCTTAAACACACACAGAGACACACACACACACACAGAGACACACACACACACACACACACACACACACACACACACACACACAAGCACTGTAAGTTACCAAAGACTCAGCGAGCAGTGATGGCCTGTGGAAAAAAGTGCACAAACCAATACATGTGGACCAGTGGTGCTCACAAACGCACACACAAGCATGTTACAGTATGAGCAAAGTCATACTCTGCCTCCCACAGACTCACATAAGCCCAGTCAGGACCACAGGCAGGCATATCATTTCTCTGTGCCCACACTCGTGCTCACACATATGGTCTTTTTACATGCTAAGCGCCTCTCTGCCTCTCCTCTCCTCTTCATGGTGGTCTGCTGTGGCGGCCGGCGAGAAACACTAGCAAACATGCTCAGTCAGTGTTATGCATCCCAGTGTAACTAAACTAACATGAAGGAATTTAGATTATTAGATGCCAATGCGGACTATTTTCAAGATCAGATGTACGACTTTGAGTAACAATCACACAACAGAGTCGAATTGCACTTTAACCCTGCCTAAAGATGTAGAAATGCAATAATATTAATATGCAGCAATAAGCCGTACTTCTCCTACACATTCATACAGTCGCTGACTTTGACCTTCATCAACTTTTCTTCTTAGCATCTGTGACTTTTACTGTTTTTAACCCATGAGGACCCAGTGCTACTTTTGTGTCAGTTTCAAAATGAGTATTTCTCTATATTTAACCTTCCTTAAGTGATTTATCACCATTTATTGTAATATCGTCCTTATTTAGTGTTTTTTCAGTGAAAATCTGTTTTTTTTCCTATATTTAATTCACTGATCATGTAGATGTTCATAAAAGCTCAAAGTACAGTTAATGGCAATTATATCAAAAACAGTGAAAGCTGAAGAAAAAGGGACTTTTTTCTTTCAAATCTATCATAAACCCAGTGTCTCCATCCACTGTCATTGATCCAACTCCATGGGTTTTACTGGTGTAATCAATGTTGTAGAAGATGATGGTGTTTCCACGGTAACTACGGAGCCTCTGAACATCCAAATGAGTCATATTTGATGACCATGAAAAGATGACAAACTGCATTTTACACTAATTGTTTACATACACTGAAAGAATTAATGGATCAACAGGACAGTTTAGATCAGTACTGTAGATGTTTTTTGTTGCCAGGCACTGTTTGGGTCTTTAAGGCTTAATCTATGAATTTAATGAAATGTTTTTGTTTTTTTTTTACTTTTTTTTTTTTTTGCATTTCTCCAACTTAGTGAATATCTAATAATCATTAACTGTGCAACACTTGTTCTGGATCAGAGGAAAAACTAACAAAATATTATTATTTGCATTTGCCTTTTACTCATTTAGACCATGGGTGTCACATACAGTCCAATTTAACCTCAGAAGGGCTGTAAAAGTAAAATAATAGGTTCTAGATCTTTTGATCCACTTCATTCCCCTACTTTCTTTACTTTCTTGGTAAATTCCACTGGCATTTTCAGTTGAATAACCTCTCAGCTGGCATATCTGTTTCAGCACATGAAACTTGACACCATGGCAACGTGGCCCTATTGTTTATCTGTTGCTAGGTAACCCACTTCAATGATAATTCAATGATTCTGAGATATTGGTCATTGTACAGCTATTGTATTCCAAAATTACTAGTATATCCCAAAATATTGGTCCCATTAACTTGTTGTTTCCGCTAATCTCTTCCTTGACCAAAAATACATAAGTATGGCAAAGTGCAGCAGTCAGCTTTTTCTGATTCTTTGTGTGATGTCTGACACACACACACACACACACACACACACACACACACAAAGTCCACTTCCCTTTTATAAAATAGGATGACGACTCAAAATTTTTCTTTGTTTTACTGCAAAAAAAGTTACATTTCAGTTTGAAAATGTTTATATTGACAATTATCCTTTCACAAAAAATGTGAATAACCTGAACACGCATGTACAACCTGAAATGTCTTAAGGAAAATAAGTGCAATTTTAATAATATTATGCCTCAGCTTATCATTTACATGTGCATTATAGCTTATAGATCATAGTGGATCTACAAAGACACAAAACATGTAGTAACAGGCATCTGGAACAGAAAAATAGACTATTTAACTTCATGATCAGAACAACTTGACTGTCAGTGTCGTCTGTGTAATTGCATTGTTTGCTAAATCATCCCGTGAGATGAACTGAACCCTGTGGAGATCGAGTTTGGACCTTTGGGAGTATGTCTCGCCCTCCTGATTTAGACCACGAAACCTAATGTTTTTAATATCTAAGGAAAGGCCATTATAGTTCACTATTGCCAGATTACTGAAAGAGAAATTATGAGCAAAACCTCCATGCAAATATAACTGATATACTATTACTTGCTCTATTGACAAGTGTCATTAGTTTGTACGCTGTGTGCAAATATTCAGGTTTCTCTTTCTGTGGGAATTCACTGAAAGACCCATGTGATAGCCCATAAAAATTGCGATAAATAAGGAAGTGGAACTGGGAAGGAGAAGAAGAAGGAGAAGAAGAAGCAGCAGTAGCAGCAGCAATGTGGCCTACATATGGAGCAGCATGATGGGCAAGGTGCATGTGATGCAAATCCATTAAAGTGTTTCTCGTCATGACTTGGATCGACTCTTAATGAATATACGGTAAACGTTTTCAGATATTTCTTTTACTGTGAAGACCTGAGTCACCCATAATGAGTCACATGAACTTTGCTTCTGTGTATTCGAGGTGTGTGTGTGTGTGTTTGCGATTTTGTTGACATGAATATGCCAACATGCACGTCAGACTGTGTGTTTATGAGTGTCTTCGTGAATAAGAGAAGCACATGGAAACACTTACTGTATTTTTGTCGCCGCTGACCCCTCCCCTTCCTCACTATACACACACACACACACACAGACACACACACAAACACTCACTCTCTTTATGTGATCAATGAAGAGCACTGAAGAGCACATATGTGCCCATTGTACTGAATAATAGTCAACATGGATAGCTTGAGGCAAAAAAAAACATAGAAAGAAGCATATCAACTTTACCATACAGCTCTACACATACAGCGTGTGCATGTATACACCATGTACAAACAGGCACATATTTGTACAACAGGAACTTGCATTGTGTTTGACTTTGCTTTCTGTTGTAGGAAACCAGTGGTGAAAAGAGCTCTGCTGCAGGGCTTTATGCAGACCTATGAGTTAGTGTGAATGTGGAAGTGTTCATTTGTGCCCCTCATCCTCCAGGAGAGGGGGTGGAATCTGTACATTTATCAGCTTTACTTTGACAGGCTCTGTTCTCTACCTGACTTTTACCCTGAAATCTTAGAGCGGGTGTAATCCTTCCCTGGAGCCTCCTCCTCCTCCTCTTCCTCTCTCTCTCCATCTAGTGTCATCAGGAGGGTAATATGAGGCATATGGCTGCTGATGACAGTCCCTAATCCTCACTCTGATAACTGATAGTTCCCCGCGCACTTCTCATCCCCATCTCATCCTTATAGACGAAGAACAAGAAAGAGAAACGCAAGCATGTCGGCTGATACTCCGCTCAGCCTCAGCGTCCCTCCGCTCTCCGTCTCCCCCAGCTGAGAGTCATTATCTGAAATGACTGATGGGAGAGCAGCTGATGGACAAGACTGATATTAGTGTTTGTGCTGGCAAGTGAAACTTAGAAGCGATGCGGAATATTTTGGGTTTACGGAGGAGAACCTGTTTTAGACTTTTACACGGGATGCATGCATCCAATAACAAATTACTGTGCATCTTCAGACCTTGTGGAAAATACAGTCAAAGTCAGCTTTACTGGCGGTTTTGCTATATATACACACATTACATACAGAAACTGAAATTACAAAAATCTAAGGCCCCACGGTGCAAAAATGAACATATTTTTAAAAAATACAGCAAAAAAAAAGGAACATAAGAATAAACAGCAGGGGGTTGAGGAGGCAATAAATAGACAATAAAGGTGCCACAGTGACGTAACAGATGACATATTGGTAATAGATGAGTTATTGAGTTAAAGTGACGTATGCAATATTTAGCTAAAGTGACATGTGGCTGGAGCAGATAGAGCATATGATCCAAACTGTTATCCATTAGGAGATCACCACTAAAGTTTGTTCTCCATATTTAAGGGTTTTTTAAGGGTTTTAGTAAGATTTGTGCATCATTGTGTGTTTTAGGTAAGGTTTGAGCTCGTCTTGTGTTATGAGTTATATTGACGTTAGCATTTGATAGCATATTGATTATGTTTGGACTGTAATTGTATGCTTTTAACCTGTCTCTTTTCCATTTTAGTAAAGCGGTGTGAATTTCCCTGTGTATGAATTGTGCTATACAAATAAACCTTGCCTTGCCTTGAATTGCCTAGCAGACTGCATTTCTAGGCTAACAGTATATTGTGTTGCACATGCTTGCCGTGGTGGAACTATATGTCTGTACTTTATGGAAAATCCAGCCTCTGCATTGAAACCAATGTAGTGTCCCTGCTATCATCAACTGAGACTAACTTTTGCTTAATAGAATCAATGCAATCACGGCCCACACTCATTTTTAAATCCCCTCGTTGCAGGGGTCGCACACACAATATGTCACCAAAATGACACCTTGGTTGCGGAACAAGAAGTACCTTTTATATACTAGCGTTCCAGAACCATGATTCCACCTTTATCATGGCTTTGTTTCGACCTTCAGAGGTTTTACAAAGCTGCGATAAAGGTGGGACCAAACGATCCCACCATATAGTTTAAACAGAGACGTTCTGGAATAAAGGAGAAATATTCCTGTTACAGAAGTGCTGTGTAAAAGGGGCTATAGTCTGCAACACTTGATACTGTTAGTTTAGAAATGCTGTCAGCTAATGTCCACACAGGTCTGGCTCCTAACCCTGACTTCAACACAAACTTCACCTTAACACACAAGCAAGACCAAGTCTTATGTAGAGAACATTTACATTTCATTCACAAAATGTTTAGTGAAATCTACATTGCATTCGATTATGACTCTTGTGCCATGTATACATGTTTCCAGGTATCTGGAAAACATGACAACTGTGGTTTAGGTCGCTTCATTTCTGAAAGCTCTGGGCAAAGTGGAAATTTTGGAAAACGCATTGTTTGTACTTGCATGTGTACAGATGGGAAACCGAGTTTTAGGGTCCCAAATATCACAGGATGCAACAAAAAATGCATCATCGTGTGTGTGACGTGTTGTGTATCCTAACCCTGTGGTAGCGCCCTACGTCATATTCATGCAGGTGAGTTTAGATGAAAATGATCTGATATGTATGAAGTTATTATTGAAAATGGAAG
>JAPTYQ010116238.1:0-20069 GCA_029814465.1 Ostorhinchus cyanosoma
ATTCATAAGGCGTCCGTGGAGAAACGGCGGCTCGCTTTCCATGTGTCTGAGAGAAGAAAAGTTTGAGCTAAACCAGTCAAAAGTACATTAAGTGCAATCAGGTCTATTATAAAATGGATTAAGACGTGGAAATAAAATAGACATGGCTGCGGTGTTAACAACGTGGCCTGTCACCTCCTGAGTGACACTGTTAGATGGATGGAGCCCGGCTCAGCTTTTCCCTTGGCTCACAAGACACCCAGCCAGTCCCCTATGGCAGCCGCTGTTGTTGCAGAGGTAATATAAGCAGTAATATAACAGACTCTAATTGGTTTATCAGTGTTTGCTATGGTAACCCACATAGAAACAGCCCTTTAAACAATTATATTTTTAAACTGCAAGCCAGGATATATTTTGCTTTATCTTTGGGCACTGTGGATATGATTGCTCACTGTTATAAATGGCACATAGTTAGTACACGGAGAGAAAGACATTGTTTACACTAGGCCTCATGCGGTGAATCTGTCCAGTGTAAGGTAATCTGCAGTAATAAGCTCCATTTGTTTTGTTTAGCTTTTAAGCTGAGGGAGAGAGGAAGGGAGAGGGGAGAGAGAGAAAAAAAAATCTCATTTCAAATCCTACCCACCTTCTTATCTCTATTTGTTCAGTTGTTTTTAATGCCACATACTGAAAGAATTTCAATGGCTGTTTTGCCATGAAGTCATTTGTTATCCTTCAGCGGGCTTTCGTCTCCCTATTGTGTGACAGCCCCCGAGTGCTTGAATCCTCCAGATGGAGCAGGTCAGACACACACAGACTCACTCACTTACATGCACAAGGATACACACACACACAAACACACACACACACACACACACACACACGCTCAGCACACACACACACACACACACATTCACAGACAGGTTCACACACTTCCCTTTCAAATGGTTGACATAGATCTACTTGCCATGTGACATATACGGAAATGATAATGTCATTTTTGGCAATTTGTCTTTTCCCTACTTTTCTGCTAGTTGTTAATGTGACTGGTAAGTGCGTCTGGCAGTTATACAGCTCATGTCATGTTTACAAACAGCCCAAATGAAAATGTTTCACAACAGTATTCTCATTTTACGCATATTGTCAGTTGGCCTGTTATTCACTTACAGATTTTCACTCCAAAAATTTGTCCGTGCCTAACGGAACAGATGCATCTGCTTTGTCTTATTTGGCAATTTCACTCATCTAAGGAGTTTTGCCCAAAAACCAAAACACAGTGTGAAATGCTTTATTCCGGAGATGAAACACATTATGGTTCCTTGTTTAACTCTCTGCAAAGTTAGCTTAGGAACTGCAATGAATAAGTTAAACACTTAAAAAAAAAAATGTTCCTTTTATCAGCATCCTAACGCTTGGTTTTCCTTTTTTTCCATGTGGTGCCCTGATTATTCCTAATTGGATCCTTCTATGTCCAGGTAAGTAGCCTACACCGAACCAAAAAATGTAGTTTAACTACACCTCCCCCAAACTCACTAAATCATTTATTAATATTTAAGAGTAATATTTATTCATCTATATAATGCATGCATACTTTATTGATAGATCATTTTTATTTTACCTGTATCCTGTTTCATATTGTAATTTTTTTCCCCCCATACTTTCATTTGCCAGCTCTGGCTGTAATGGAAAAACACACACACTCACACTCTGGAATAGATTAGTTATTTTGTTATGTTCTCTAAATGACTCTCTGTATCACAGATGGCCTGGAAGAGTTTGCATACGGAGAGACAACAGTTTCAGTCTCTCTTTATGCAAGACAATATGAAACGGAGTTCAAAGAAAATATATAATAACATTTTACATAAAAAAACAACAGGTGCGTTTCAGTGATCATTCACTTTCACTTGCCAATGATGGTAATAAAGGTAAGAGCAGGTTCCATAACAAGTAGAACATAATAACCGTAACAGCCATTCTTAAATGATTTGATTGACTCACACTAGACCTCATCGCTCTATTTTAAATCTAATGGAGTCTGGGTATAATTTGACCAGGCCTTGATTGACAGCCCCTTTCTCTATCTCAACAGTAACCCCTGACGATGTACATTAGAGTCGGATTAAGGCAAGGTGCTAACGCATATTAAAAAATTAAGCCAAGCCACTGGGCTGGCAAAGCTTCCCCTTTTCCCCCCTTTTTCCCACGTACCTCCTTTTGGATGGTCTGGCATTAAAATTTCTAAGGCATCAAGTAGTGATAGGGACTTGTTAATACAGCTGCAACTTGCCCTTGTGGAGGAAATGAAATGACACAAAGCAGCAGGCCACAGAGGAAAGACTGATAGGACATTATACTGCTTACACTGAGCCTCTGCAAAGATACAACATCAAATATAACAATGCAGCCTTCATAACTAGGTGCTTAATTTGTCAAAACGCCTCACTTTTGTCTGGGGCATATTTTACTGTGCCTCAAGCCCTTGGCATATTTAAGAGGACCACGGTAGTTTTTCCTGCGGCAGGATACCAGCCTTATTGTACTGCTTCAGCTGTTGTAAATAGTAGTAAATCTTTAGTGTTGCATTTATTCTAGCATGACACCAAAGCCTCCCACTCAGAATGATTGAATGTAACTTATTTGATTCTGCTTCCCTTCATTTGGGGATTTTGTGAAGAGTCTGGTTTGAAGACAATGAACTAACAAAAGATTGTTTTAACAGCTGCATGTCTTTGATTACATGCTTCTTTGAAGTATCACTTTAACTTAGCCTTTGAACTTGGATAGAGATCAGAAATGAATCGAGCTTCTTTTTGATGTAAGAGGAGGGGATTTTATTGTTGAAATGTTCATAAACTGCTTCCAACCGTTTAGAGAACAAGTTCAGTGTTGATTTTTAAATTGAGGCAGGAGAAAGCTATGGGGAGGGAGGCGTAGGGTTTGAGGCGAAGGAAGGAGGGAGGCTTCTGGTTTCATATTCACGTGCACTCAATGACAAGAGAAAGGAAAATAACAGCTTTTATCCCCCTCAATAGTCGAGAGTTTTTAAATCCAGCCTTTAAGTTACTCCAATGTTTCAAACCTTTTCGTTTTCTGGAGTGCATATATCAAACCAAACATTCATTATATCAGTTTTTTTTTCTTACTTAGAAAACGGTTGCAGAAAATCTAAAGAGTTAAACCACCCTTTAACATTTCTACTTAATCAGCTTGTTGCTTTTGACAGCTGTAATAATGCTCATTCAACGTACTTGTTTTGGACAAAACTCAAATTCTATTAAAGGATTAAGTAATTGAACACTAATCTAAAAGACTTGAGGTTTCTGTTCTTTGGTAATGCCTTTAATCTTGGCACAGTTTTAGAAAAGGCAGTGAAGTACTGAGTCACAGAGGGAAAAGCAGATTAGTTCAATTTCATGTATTTTAGGAGAGAACTACACTAGCTTAGATGGATTACTGTTGAATCAGTGAATTGAAATGTAATGACACAAAATGTATCTATTTGCATAAACACGCAGCTGTATCAACTTTCTCTGACTGAATTAACATAAGTTAAGTTGAAGGAATTATGTGGTGTTTCTTTGCTGTGAAATATGCTTTTTAATTGCCATTGTCATTTTTTATTTTGTTCACAAATAAAAATAAGTTTGCTGGGTTTTCATCATTTCATCATTTGACCAAGTTTCGCAGATAAAACACCTCTTTAGCCGTACACTGTTCTTTTCTTTTCTTTCTCATTTTCACATTAATCATGCTCCAGATCCACTCCCATTGTTCAATTTTACTGGTACCACTAACAATAAAGAAACAAAAGTTGAAGAAATTGCGTGCCCTACATCTGTCATTGTCATTGAAAGACTGGCCATAATACTTTATTTATATTCTGCTCTGGAGATATGTGGTTTCTGTTATAAATGTTCATTGATTCAAGGGCAGACAAATACAGTATACCCCCAACACCCTACATGACCCACATAGCACCATATGTGAAATTCACCATCCATTAAAATAACATGATAGATACAAATAAACTCCATATTACATTTTGTTACCCTTGCAGCTAACTCAAATTACATCTTGAATGTCGTCCACTCAATCTCCTCTCGTCTTTTGTGCTTTCTTTGATATAAATAGACAGACATTTGGAGGTCTGAAGTGTTGAAGTTAGAAGAATAAAAAAGGAAGAGGAAATTTAGATATTTTTAAATGATGTCCTACATTTTGTCAGCTAAAATCAGGATATTGCCTGAGCGGGGAGAAGCCATGTTCTTCAGTTGTCAAAAGGCAGTAAGTAATGATTAAAATAGCAGTGTGAAACGCGGGGAGATTAAAGTGATGCTAATGATAAGTGAGAGAAGAAAAGGGCAAGCTATATTTTAATTCCTGGGAGAATGGTTAATGACTTCTATTGCCTGAGATTAAACTAAACCTGTCTCATCAGCTTTTTCTGCTCGCTGAGGAAAAAAGCCCCCTGCACTTTAATTTATTAAACTCTTTTAAGGAAGCACATTGATCTACATAGGTTAAACTTTCAAAATTTGGGCAAAAAGACGCCCCATAAAGCTGTCATGCAGGGCAAAGCTGTTGAGTTGCTCAAGGCAGACTATAAAGAATTCATTATCTCCAAACTGCCACATTTAATCAGAAAATATCAATTATTTAAAAGGGGAGGTTTGCTCCTGTTTAGAGCATCAGGTCTTACTGACACACTGGATTATACTGACACACTGAATATATTTTTCCGCTGTCACCGTGGTGATTCTGTGAACTTTTACATTTTCAACGCCCTTTCTTTTGCATGTTTGGCTGAGAAAATGTGCATTTGGCTACTGTAAATGGGTCCGTATAATCACATCAACAGTAAAATATCATCCAACAAGTAAAATATTTATCTCCTGTTTTCAGCTTGCAGCAAGAGCTAAGACTTGTGCTGTGAAAATGTTTCCACATTGGCATTAACACAGAAGCACTGGTGACCTCTGTAATGAAATGTATGGTACTGTTGACATGGCATTACAGCAATTCAACACTGTTCATTAATCTTTGTTTTGCTAGAACCCTTCTGGCATGTCCTTCGCCAAGGTACGCAGCAATGCCAGAAATTGTAAGGCTCACCACATATTTCTGATGGCAATTAGCATGCATTCCGATCCACTGAGCCCCTCGCATAACAGCCCAATCCTTGCAGCGGCCAGAGTCTTTATCAGCACCCGGGTGATAGGAGTCATTGAACATTCTGCTGACAGCAGATTATTTTTGTTTTTATACAGATGTCAGGCTTGAGTAGGTGGTGTTTTCCACTCTTACTGTGGGACTATGGGCCCCCGTGTACTCTCTTTTTATTTGCAGACAGAGGACAGAGTCGTACTAAGTTATTACCATTCCTCACTCTTTCTCGCGCTCTTCCTCTTTGCATCTTCCTTTATCTTTCCTTAACTGTCTGGAAATAGGTCTGATATTTAAAGCACTGGTAAAGAGTAGCTGTCATCCCTTAGAGGACAAATAGCAACACTCTACCAGTGCTGAATTGTGTGCTTCTAAATTCTCAGTGGATCTGTCAGCAAAAAGCAGGCGTGCAATTAATAAACCGTTTACCTCTAACATCACAGTTCTTGAAGAGACATTCAGACAGACATGGAAGACAATTTCTACAAATCCTATGAGGAGTGGAAGCTCGTTTTCAAAGTGCCAACTGACGCTCCATATATAGTTGTAGTAACTATGATTCTGATCGATATCATCAATGGTTGCTGCTCCTGTGCAGAATTTGATCCAGGAGTCTCATGGTAGTGTTCACACTTTTGTCAGACACAATGTAATCTCTTCTTTTGAATCAATGACACTTTTTACGGTCTCATTTCTTTTCACATTCAGATGGTAACACTATTCTTGTATCTTGCTGCTGTAGCCCTTAAAAAAAGCTTTGAATGTGCTGACAGTGAATTAACACTTTAATCAAGCTTTCAATATTATAAACTCACCAAGTGCTGGTTTTCAGTTTTCACACTATACACTGGAATGCAGTCTGGATCAGTTATGTTTGTGACAGTGCACACAATCACCAGTTTTTGACAAATTCAATTTTTTCTTTGGAATCTTAATAATTTACATCTCTACATTTGCCTGAAGTCAGAGGAAAATGTCTTGCATTATTTTGTTGACATATTCAGGATGAAATGATTTCTCCCCCCCTCCTTGTTGCGTAAAGTAATATCTCTGTGTTTCTGGGGACACATTACAATAATGCATTAAGAAATCACATTAATAATGCACATATTTTGTCACATATTTATAACTATCCCCTAGACATCAACATGTCACAGTTGTTGTTAGATCCCCTTTGGTTTCAATTAAAATCTCGCTGAGGCAATAAAAATAGCCAATTAAATTGGAGCAGGCTCTTCAGAGGTACAATTGGTCTGATTAGATTAACCTTGAACATCAATTAGTGTTAAAAATAAGCTTAAATGTATATTAATAACTGCCCACCACATTTAATGCTAAACTACACTACGCTTGTATCACTCATTTCCTCTGTATTGATTCTGTAAGTGTCATTATTTACACTTGATTAGGCTGCATTATCATTTATTTTCACTCATGCTTATTTGTGGCTTAATTATTTAGACCAAAGTATTTTATAGCACTCTCGTTGTGAAACATTGTGACTTCATTATCTAATTACAGGAGTGTGTTTCCAAGTTACAATAAACAATAGAGATGTAATGATGTATAACAGGCGTCGCTCTACATATCAATCAACACAAGCCTCAAAAGCAGAATTGCAGCCCAGCTTTTTACAGCTGTCACTTACACTTGCCTTTTTCACTCTCTGTCACACACATGCATCCGGATAGACACTCACTCCTCTTCAATAGCTGTGGTGTGTCAAGCTTTTCTCACCACCAGTGCTGCCTGGCTGCCTTCAGTGATCCCATCCCACCTGGTAACTAAGGGCTGAGCATCCAGACGCTAAAAATACGCCTGACACTAATGTCACACCCCCCTGCCATTTCCAGCACCCGGTTCCCAAAGCCCAGGCTGGTGTGAAAGGAGGGAGCCGAGCAGACATCTTTGTAATTCTTTTAATAACATGTGTAAATGGGCAAGGGGCCTATCGGTCTTTATCAGGCCTGGCGAGCGGAGCCGAGCAGCTGATACCACCTAGGGGCTGGGAAATGCCTGATTCATCCAACAGCCCGTGAAGCTGATTAATTTCACTCTTCATTAAGGATGTGTTGTGGCGTCTTCTCTGGACTTGGAGCATATCTCTCCACCCAACAGTCTCTTGGTCACCGTTTTGCTTGTTCTTCAGCGTTCTCCTTTGCTCCTGTTCGCCTTCCTCCTTTCCTGGGCAGCGTCAGCAGCGGCCACCCTCCTCCTCCTCCTCCTCCTCCTCCTCCTCTCTTTGCGCCCTTGGCAAATGAAAGGTCAAAGACGCTGCAGTGATTAATGAGCAGTAGACTCTGGGATCTCTCTGTCAACCCCCCGCCAGTCCCCCTCCCCTCCTGCCCTCTCCGCTTCTTGCATTATTTCATCTGCTAATCTCACACAACACTACTTAGTTAGTATGTCACTGAGAAAACAGCGTGGTGTGTGTACTGAGCTCCGTAGACACAAACTCTGATGAACTTTTCTGTGAGGGTTTCGAGGCTTAAAAGCAGGAGGAGAGGGAGCATTATCGAGAAAGATAAAGAGGAGGCGGGAGTAGTGCTCACAGAATGTTTTTGGGCTAAAGAAAAGGTGCTGTAGTGTAAATGGTGGGCTCTCCACTTTGCTTTTCAGCTCAAGATGTTGCAACCAAATCTAATGATTTTAGTAGGGTGCTCTTAGCACAAAAAAACTCCACTTCAGAAGCTCGGTGGTTTTATGGAGTAATTGAATGTGAACGTCACCGCTCCTTTCACAGGATAGATGACACTTCATGGGCTCAGACCAACTGTTTATTTGAAAAAGTAATGAAATATTTACTCTCCATTGCCATACAGATTAGCAGCAGTAATTGACTGCGACACACAAGTATGTGTGCATTTTATAGTGGAGAGAAAAAGAGTGAGAGAGAGAGAGAGAGAAAGAGTTAGAGGGCCCCTCGTGTTTGAATGCAGATCTTCAGCACACAATAGGCCTGTTAGTGAGGCTGAGTTTCTGCCTGTCACTTTCTCTCCACATGTTGCTTTTTCTTTCAGAGATAAGTGGGCCTAATGCTGAACAAATAGTGGAAATCAGAAGCCACTGAGAATCATTTGCCTCTCCTTTTCCCATGGCTCCCAAATAGACACCCAGACTCACAGACGGAGGGAGTGACGATGAGAGAGGGAGAGGGAGACAGAAAGGGGGGGAAACAAAAAAAAAGGAAAAAAAAAAAAACAAACTCAATGAGCAAAACAATTTTGTCACCACAAGCAGATCCAATTGAAAAGTCTCCTGGATGGGGAAGAGCTGGAGTTGTCAGATCAGGCCATGGCAATGAATAGATCCAAGCAGGCTAAATTGGCATCAGGTGTGGGCTTCCCCTGGCCGGTGATAGGCTCCCACATTGTGCTGGCTAGACATTTGGCCATTTTCAAATATAATGGGAGAAATGAATGCAAATGAGTGAGTGGACTGAAATGTATTTAAATGCAGATTGAATGGGGGGCTCTGCGTAGCGCCTGATAACAAGTTGCTTTAGGAGAAGGGCCACATTGTGTTGGATCATCCCTCCAACCCCCACCGCTGCGATCCCCACACCAGCAGTCCTGTTCTCTCTCCCTCTGTCGCACTTGTGTCTCATAAGGGGCCATTGTTCACTGGGTAAACTCTCTCAAAACTATTTACATTACTCATTTATTTGACTTTCAAATATTTTGGGTTCTTTTTTGTCTTTCTTATATAGCCTACACACATGCAGCATACCGCCCTGGGCTATCCGGTACAACAGTAATTGTAAAAGGACAGGGGGCTGTGGCAGAAAAGAACAAAAAAACACATGAAGAGAAGCATGAAAGGAGGGGTTCAGTCATTAATGATAATGTTGCTTATGTCCATAGCCTCATTAGATGTAATGTAGCAGCAGTAGCATGTGTTTCACAAACAAGTTTCCTCTGCCCACTGCCGGTCGACTGCTAGCCCACGGCGATCCATCTTCTCAAACGTCTCCTTCCCATATTTAAGGAGCTCTCGTTACAGCCTTTCCCAGACCTGTGAATTTATGGTGCACTCCAAGCGGTTAGCATAATCGCCGGGAATGCAGTCATTTCAGCGGGAATGTGGGAATTAGGGCAGGAGAGAAAAGAAAAGCTGTTGGTGTGTTAATTGAATTTCATAAGAATCCTTTAGAGCAGCTTTGCCTTGTTCACAGCGCAGTGTGGACACAAATTAAATTCTCTGGCAATATTTTTTTTGTTGTTAATTTTATTTTTGTTGTTTTTCAAAGACATAATTGGGAAAAAAAAAATCCATCCTTGATACTAAACAGCATTTAGAGAGATGGCTTAGTTCTGCACACTTTTGTATACTCTCTGATCTTTGCAAATAAAACAAGTGAAGAGTAACAAGAGGCTCCTTTCTTCACCTAAAAAACAGCTTTTCATTTTTTTTTTTCCTCATCTGCATTTAAAATACAATTTACATGCAATTAAATTTGATTAATTAGAGACACTAACCTCTGCCCGTCCTGTGTTCACATAATGTATCATGCATTTCAATGTCAGCCAACTCATGTTTACTTCAACTTTGTGTTTATCAAGAGGCATCATTATATTTTATTTCCACAGAGATATTATTTGTGGCATTTTAAAATATCTTTTTAAAATAGATTTTCTTTTCAATATATGACACATTGAACCTTACAACATAATAAAAGTGTTTTCTTGAGGGAGTTAACTTGCTCAAGACTTGGTGTTCACGGTAGACTGTGACGGCATTGTAACTTTCATATAAAGTAAGATAATTTTCATAATGCTAGTTTTTTAAAGTTGGCCCTGTTAGCATAGGGAGCAGCTGGGGCATCGGCTGCAGAGATGTTTCAGTGTCCAGAAGTTTCCATGCAATGATTAATAGGAGGGGTAATGTAGTGGGGAAATGAGTAAACACTCCCTTGCTCCTGGCTTTGTGCTTCAACGGCTTGATGACAAGGGCAGAGCAAGGTGAGAATTAAACAGACCCGCAGAAGAAGAGAAAAGGAAAAAAAAGGGGAGCAATGGGCTGGAGGGAGGAGTGAAGCATGACAGACCTGGGCAGTGAGTGGGAGTGAGGAAAGGGCGACTGGGAAGAAAGAAGGCCGCCCTGACAAAAGTGGAAGTGGAAGTTTCTCCTGAAGAAGAATAATTAAAAGCGCTCAAGGGAGGGCAGTTTTAATTTCACATGTAAGGGGCTAAAGATTTCATTTAAAGGCGCGGCGAGCGGAGAGGAGGTTAATAAGATGAACAAAGCAGGGAATGTGAGAACATACAGTGTGAGGAAGCGCGTTGGACTTTCACCTGACACGTTTTTAATTATTGAACCTCTGATATTTCTCTTTTGAAGAGAAGGGGTAAAAAGAGAAGATTAACTGATTAATGGTCACGGTAACCAATTATTCACTCATGAGGAAATAGATGTAACTTCAGCACTGAAACAGTTCTCGTCAGTGTTGAACATCACCGAGTGTAGCATCAATTCCAACACCAAAGCTAAAAGCATACTCTTGGTTGTGCTGGCGGTCTTAGTAGCGGCCTACTGGGAACACAACCAGAGCATTGCATAATGCCTCCTTCTAAAAAAAGTGAACTTGCTTCTACAGTCAAATGTGTGCTCTTGATCACTGAAATCTCACTCCATTAGTGCTATCTGAAGTTGATGTGTCCCAATTATCATAATAAGATCAGCTTGGTCCCATACTCCATGGGACTCCAAACTCTCTTACTGCCACAAAATGATCAAAAGGACTTTGTGAACTAGACCCAGAGTCCCAGCTGTGGGCTGATTTGTTCAGTAGTGGTGAAAAAAGAACTTTAATTGAATATGATGTATTTCTTTTTCTTGTACTTTTGGGCCTGGTCTGAACAACAGAGATATGCCAGACTGTTTCATCTTGGCTAGATATCGACCCAAGTATACTGTTCTTTACTTAGATCACCGTTCAAGAGTATTATACATTTCAGTGTTTGCCAAAGTGCATCCCTGTAATTGACTTCTCCTCTATGATGCCAACAGCATGTTCTACAGTTCCTCCATGTCCCCCTCACTCTTCTTTCTGTATGAAATCATTAATATTGTCAGTGTAGAGCATGGGAATGACTGGTCCACCCCAATCCCAAAATCCTGTTCCCCTCCTGCCGCTGCGTCAAACTGCACACACACTGTGTTTGACACTTATGTATTATATGTTTATCAGTCTCTAATGAAACACTGACAAGTTCCCTGCACAAGGGATACTGTGTTCCATTAATAGCCCTTAACGAACCTTGGGCACTCACAAAAAGACTGGTCCTATTGCAGCTGACAGCAGAGGGGCCCTCAGCCCCGGCCCCCTGGAGAGGGAAGATATTAAGAGTTAGCAACGTCTGCTCTCTCTCCTTTAGTTTCCCTCTCCCTCTCTCTCTCTCACCCCTCATTCCCTCTCCCCTATATGCATCTGTCTCCCTTGGAAGTAAAAGGTGTCTCATTCTATTTCTTCAGGCACACGTTACTTGACCA
This sequence comes from Ostorhinchus cyanosoma, assembly GCA_029814465.1. Taxonomy (NCBI): domain Eukaryota; kingdom Metazoa; phylum Chordata; class Actinopteri; order Kurtiformes; family Apogonidae; genus Ostorhinchus; species Ostorhinchus cyanosoma. The sequence goes on from JAPTYQ010116238.1 coordinate 11,638, forward strand.
TGGTGTTTAGCACGAAGCCTGACAAAGAGAACTGTGTCAGTTAATTTGTCAGACAGTGTTTGTGATTGATTTATTCATCTAGGGCTCAACAAATGTTTGTACTGTGATGAATCCCCTGAACCATAATTTACTGCAAATTAAACTCAGACTTCTAATGACAAACCCACACACTCATGTACGTGTATATAGCATTTGATCAAAACACTCTTTTTTTGTCATATTTTAACAAAAGTTCATACCTTACTCTTTAGAAATTTTTACAAGGTAATGGATTTTTTTTTTTTACCTTAACATCTATTTTCTAATTTTTCAATAACTTACTTGTTGAAAAAGCTGTCACATGAGGAGTCACTGTTTTTTATTTGTCTTGAATGGGTCTGACATTTTTCACTCACGCAGTTACCATAAGAAATGCCCCTACGTTTTCACTGAAACTGTTACTATTTGTCTCCCGTTCTGTTGTTTTCAAATGTGAATAGCTCTTCCTGCCTCAACTTAAATGCTGTATCTCCCACACAACGCCTGCAATCTCTCTATTAAAATGTGACAAAACATTTGTTCCCACTAGAAATAATGGTCTGTAACATCCTCTAATGTGATTCACAGTTTATTTGCAAGTCCGTCGCCGTGTTGAACAAGGGGTTATGAGTGCGTCACACATATGGATAATTTTAAGCAGATGCATCTGGCGTGGCTACCATGCTATGATTAGTTTCCAGAGCGTTTGTGAGTGTGTAAACCATTGCCGACATGGATGAAATATAGCCTAGGTTCACTGGGAGTGCAGAGAGAAGAAATGTACCCCATCTGTAATACACTGTGTAGACTAATATCAGCTCCTTTTCTCTGATATTGCAGTGAGATATCGATCTGGTAAAATTGTCCCATATTGGAGCTGTCTGTTGTGATATTCATCATGCTGTCACCTCTCCCCAGCACCTACGCGTTATTAGAAACCCGGGTTTGAAGAGGTTGAAGGGTTTTAGTCTCCGAGATGTAGCAAACAATTCATCATGAGAGTGAGACAGAAAGAAAGAGAGAAAAAAGAATTCAGGTGAAGAAGCTTGGGTAAAGATTTATGTCTGGTCAGGCTGTACATTAAGAATTATATCATCAAACAAGAGGACACCAGCAGCCTCAGTGCTATCTGCTGAGTAGGCCTATTTGGTCTCCTGCCCGGAGTTAAATGGAGTTTTTTTCCATCTCTTCTGAAGCTTCTGAAATCTCAAGGAATGTGGTATGTCACCCAAACAAAGTTATTTATAAAATGCACAGCAGCTTGTCGAAAGTAATTGTCATGTTTGTGGGAATTTTTAGTGAGCCTGACAATATATTTGCCGCTCAGTGCCAGTCGCTCATCGGGAATAAAGCCCGTAACTGGTACATGCCACATTCAATTCAGCCCACTTCAGGGTGGGACTGAAGTTTGAGTTCCTGTTATTTCCTCCTTTTGCTTGCAATAAGAGATTCTTCCGGAAGGATCACAGAGATGTACACAGACGGAATCCAATTCTTCCGTGTCTTGCAGAGGAGTCAGGCTTTGATTCGTCTTTAACTCAGTACAAATGCTCGTCTGGGAATGCGCAGGCTGGGGGCTTCCTCTGAAGTTGTTTCGCTCGCTCTCTCCATCTCTCTCTCTCTCTCTCTTTGCTCGCTCTCTCTGGAAAGTGTGCGTGCACATGTGTGTGTCTGCATGCAATGCTCTGCTCTGTTAGCCGCGATGTTATTGTTGTAAACAGCATTTAAAGCACAGCTGGCCAAATTGATCAGGGCTTGCGTTGGAGTGAACTTGAGCAGCCGAGAGTGGGGCTGCATAAACAGGGCTGCTTGTATCTAAATATGCAAACACTCTCACAGCAGTCGACACTCAGGGGAACAGACACTGTTGCTTCTGATGGGGATACAGTGAGAAACAGTGAGAAACAGGCCCGAGTCCTAACCTTTCCATGTATACAAAGACAGAGAGAGAGAGAGCGAGAGAGAGAGAGAGAGAGAGAGAGAGAGAGTGGAACATTTTTCTTGATTATGTAAACATTTCTTTTCCTCCCCAGATCATTTTTGGACTCCTCCAAGTATTTACTTTTCATTAATTATTGAAAAAAAGAAAATCAGGAAAAAAGAGAATAAACAGTAGATAATTTTTGTTTAATGTTTCACACAGGATTCCAATCCTCACTGCAATTAATGCTAATCACCATGGTCTTCCTGTTTAGCTTGAACTTGGAGTGTGTTTGCGAGCAGTTGCTTTCTCTCCGTCTACATCTTTTACTTGTGTCTTTTCTCTCTATCTCTGGTTGCGTGTTGCCTCGCTTTTTTTTTTTCTTCTCTCTTTTCTCTTTCCTCCTCCAACCCTGCTGTTAGTCACCGTGTCTCCTCATGTTATGATTACATCACCCTTTCTGACTGTTGTGTCCATTTAGACCTGAAATTAATCACATCCGACAATCTGGTGGTGCTATTCCCAAAGTTCAGAAGCTTTAGTGGTGAGGGAGTGATATTGAAAGAACGCGATGTGGTTGGAGAGACGCAGCGAGATGGAGCGCATCAGGCATGTTGGAGGTACTTACCATTTGTAGAGTACAGTATATTAATTGCTTATCGGTTTTTGATTTCAGAGTCATTTAGAGTCAATCGAACGCATAATTTTCACGGCTATTGTTCTTTGGGGTTTGTTAATTGTCACCCCACTGGCAGAATTAAAAGCAAATTAAAAGCCTTAACTATTGACTCTATCTGAAGTCACTCTCCACAACAATTTCACAAAACAATGGGGAGGATTAATGAAAATGCAGCTTGATTTCTGTTCTCCAAAGCTTCTGCTATGGGGAACCAATTAACTACCCTTCAGGATGACTTTCACTTCTAACTGCCGGTCTGTTCCACTGCCAGAAACTGGGATTAATTCTCAATTAATCCCTCCACCAGAACAACTCTGCCTTTGTCTGCTGGGGAGGACATGAGCATACAACACCGAGGTTACCCCAAGCCTGTTTGGTGGAGGAACTCCACCCCTCCTAAGATTGATACACCCTGTAGACTAGCTCTTCTCAAGCTGAAAATAAGAGCCATTAAAAGGGAATGGTTGACAATGATTTTTGTTTTAGGATTTTGAGCTTTATTAGCCATGCATATTAATGAGTCAATTAATTCCATTCGTCCTCGCGAGTGGTCTGTTTGTTTTTGCCTGACCTTTTATCTTAGATGCGTTCACGCTCCGCTTGGTTTAAGCACTTACTCCATACTGTGTTTCCCATAGCCTCACGTCCAAAAAGGGAGTTTTTATGTGTTTAGCACCAAGATTCTCCCCCCTCTCTTTTGTTTTCCCTCTGCCATTCTCTCTCTCATCCGTCCACCCTCCCCCTATTTTTTTATTTTTTTTTTCTCCCTCTGTCAGAATGCCTGCTGGATGTATTCCCCTCTAAATGTGACAGGAAATATGCTATTATTGCATACAGAATATTTGCCTGATGGGATTTGCAATAAAATTACTACATTTCCTTTCCATTAGGATCTCTAAAACCCCTCTCTCTAATTTATGATTACCCTGGCAAAAAGACATGTTATATACATAACGACTAAAGTAGCCCCCAGTCCACATTTAGCCTGTCCTGCTTTCAAAGTTAGTTGAGAGGACAGGAGAAATAATTGAAAAGTGCAGCTGGACTGTGTACAATCTTGTAAGGGATGCCTAGAAAATGAGATTAATCAGTGCACAGACATTGTGGGGAAAAGTTTGCAGTGAATGCCTGACAGTCGTGCTCTTTCTCTCATTTCAAATGTTGGCAGGCTAGCAGGCAGCTCCAAGGGAAATGCGCTCCTTTCATACTTGAGTAATTGATGAATTGTATGCAATATGCAAATGAGAATCCATAAATCTTATGAATGACAGCTTAATTTATGTGAGCCTTAATGAATGCAGGATTAGATTTTAATTAAATATCCTCAAAGGCACCCTGACTGGGTAAGTTTTTAAAGCCTTGTTTTGAAGACTTGTTTCATATGCATCGCAGTTCATGAAAAAGAGAGATCAGTGAGAGTGGTTAGATGAAATTTCCTCGCAGTTTGAAGATAAGACCTGTTCTGTTTTGCTAACCAAAGGCACTTGCAATTAATAAATATTGGAGCAAAATCATATCTACCAATCTCATTTAGGCTTTCCTGGAACTGTTCATTCTCATACATTTGATTAACTGCATTTACTTTAAGCACTATCTGATTTCTAACATTTGGTACAGTATCTTTTTAATTAAGAGAATCATCCATTAGGCATGGAAAAGTCAACCAATTAGGCTTTCCTCATCAGTTACCGTCATGTAGGAAGTCTGCTTACTCATTATCAGAGTCTGTTGATGTGATACTGAACAATCTTAGACTCTGTAGTTATGGGACATACAATTATGAAATCAGCTTTTAACATTAATGATGCATGGGAATAATCAGCAATTTATCGTGTTTTAGATCTTTTTTAGATTCTATTTCACAGCTGAGAGGCTTCAAACAGCTCTAATAGAATGTGATTACAAGAGTAAGCTCTTTGTAGCTACTGTAACAGTGGTTTTCTGCTAAAGCCTGGCTGCGGTTTCATGACATGGGCTCGAGGACAGCGTAGGAAGCGTGACTGGCTCCAAGCTCCTCCGTACCATCAGACGCTGTGATGGTCTCACCCAGCGTGGTTCTAATCAGGCTGAGCCCAGACAAAGGCACCAGGAAGGCACCTACTCTCCCAACTACCACTGATCTCAACCCTGCACATTAGTCCACACAGGGATCAGAGCACAGACAGCACTTTAAAAGGGGTTTTAGTGGGATTGATGCTAACTCTCTCTCGCCTTTGATTTCACACCATTTGATCTGTGATATATTGTTCCGTAACAAAGGTTCACAGTTTGCAGGCGGATGCAGCTGTTCCTACCCCTAATAAATAAAAGTGTGTGTTTTTTTTTTTTGGTTTTTTTTTTTCTTCTCGCACTCACAAACTCGCTGTAATCCAGCTATCTAGATCAGATAAGCATGATGTGGCTACCTGTGCGAGGCGGTGTTTGACAGGTGCAAGGGGAAGCTGATTGAGATAATCCAAGAATAGGTTCAATGCAAATACAGATACAAGATGAGGGTTAGGATAGATGGATGCATGAAAAAGATGGATGAGTGAATACATTCCCATGTATCACACTGTGACTCTGAGATTATGATCGTCACAACCAATAGACTGCCAAGGTCAGCAGGAAATATAAATCATCTTTTTTTTCTTTTTGTTGAAGGCAACATACAGTACACTCCTGTATTTGTCAGTGGGTTGGTTTTTACGAAGTTTTATTACGATGACAATCATGTAATGTTAGTGTTATCTGCAGCTCACGTAATTGTTTGCTGTGATTAATAACTCGATCTATAAAATATCAAAAACATGCCTGTTGTAATATCCTAAACCCCAAGGTAATGTACTTACACTGTGTTTTTTTAGCTAAGAGACCAGTATACAGTTAGAAAACCTGAATATATATATATTTTTTTTATTTCAAAGGACTTGCCAGATTTCTTTTTGGATCTGAAATAAGAAATAAAAACTCTTCAAAAGGAAAACATGTTAGTTTCTTTCCTGATGTGATAGTTTGCATGGACGGCAATGTTATCTATGTCCCGTTGTTCTTCATAACAGAAGTCAAGTAGGCAGCACCGGAGAATAGATTCAAATCAGCCGCCATGCATAGTTATCACCACAGAATGAATGTGTAGGTGACTTTAAAAATAAAAAAATTTATTGGCCCTCTACAATGTTGAACAACCATCGTCAACCTTATTTTTTGTCACAAGACCGCACAGAAAAACAAGGTGTTAATACAAAACTTTAAAACTCAAGTTAAACATTTTATTTCATCCTCCCGACCAACGCTGTTATCTTATCTGTAAGGATTTTAAATTGGTAGTAATGCACTGCAGCCATGTTATCCCTTTCTTCCAACAAACAGAATTAACCTCTCAGGGGAGTTGCATGCATATTATTTAACTGTTTGAATCAACCAAATAAGGAAAGAAAAAAAAAAAACTAGAAACTCAGCTATTCTGGCTCCTGAAGGTCTGAGGCCTCTGAATTTCTGCCTGACCTGGCACTTAAAAGGTAAGAAGCTGCTTTGTTTTATCAATAAGACCTTGTTTTCATGGCTGGTCACCACCCCAGCAAACCAATCAATGGGGCATGCTCCGCTATCGCTGTGAGAGAAATGAAAAATAAACCCCAGATAATCCTTCAGTTAAAAGGTTACTCAGGGCGATAAAAGCTATTTTGTTAATTTATTTACTCTCTGCACTGGAGAGATAAAGAAAAGGAACAATTAGGGAATTCTAGGTGAGAGAATTTAAAAGGGCAATGACATTGGGTTAATATTTTATAAGGCCTGATTGGCAGAGACCTGGAGATGCCTTTTGTTTACACAAGCCCCAGACGGAATGATTCACCCGCTTGTTTTGGCCGACTGGGCGGAAATGGAATAAATATCTTCATCCTTTCCTTTTAGAAACGTCAAACAAAAGGCTGAGATAAAAGGTTAATGGCTCAATCATAACCACCAGGAAATAATATTATGCTCTTTCTCTGCAAACTAGACTCACTATTGACATAATCAGGTTGAATTCCTAAAGATATCTGAAGATGGGAGGAGCAGATGTGTGTCTGTGTGTAACTAAATCCACTAAGAGAGTGTGCTCACTTGGGCTAAACATTACATTTGTGGTTTCAATTGATTTATAACAGATCATAATCACTGCATTAACGGCGTTCTGGGTAATAAGATCTCAGCCAGTGCTTCCGTTGACAGAAAAGAGTCTGATAGTGAGATGTCAGAATTTCGCCATGAAATCAAAAACCTCACTTATATCTTGTATTATACCTCTTATTATACCTATCACCTTGTGTTGGCTTCCTGTAAACGAGGTGAGAACGTGAATTTAATTATTGCGCTTTTATTGCATTGTAGCGTTGAAATTAGACTCGTGTGGAGTGTATTGTTGGGCCCCGTGTAATCTGATTGCCTGCGCAGCGTAGTGTGTTGGATAGTATCAGGTTCCAGTCGACTCTGCTGGGTCAACACACGGCCGGGCCATTAAAGGAAGTCTGGTTCAGGGAAAGTTCACCACTATTTTCTTTTCACCATGGCAGCAAAACAAAAAGAGAGAATAGATGTGTAACATATTTGTGGCCCCAGCCCAAAGCTGGTGGGGCATATTTTGTTTCCTTAATTGAAGCCAGAGATATGAGGCCCCTAAATATCTTCAGTGTAAATATAAATAAAGTAGGGAATAAAATGGAATCAGGGATGACCTCAAACAGAAAAAATAATGTTGTCCAAATAAGTCCAATGTAAAACCAGCAGAAAATTTCAAAGTAGAGGAGAAAAGTGAATATAAAGAGAAAGCGAGGAGGATTAGAAAAGACAACAGCGGATAAGAAATGAAAAGTACCAAAATTCCAATCATAAATCCAGTTGTGCTATCTTTTTTCTGAAATAATGGCCTAGTTTGGAGCAGTTTCTGTGCCAGGCTATTTAGGGAATCAGCATCTGCTGCTTGATAAATAGCCTGGCTCTTTTGTTTGAGGCCAGGTTGAGTTCCTCTCTGGACCCAGCTTATTAGCCTGGATGGCTCTGACCAGCTCAGATCTGCACTGATGTGGGCATGCATGCCTCAGCTGTAGGGCTAAATTACATATTGTTAAGGAACATTATTTCTAACGACATGAATCATAACCCGCTGAAGACACTAAATGAAAGAGGAAAATACCCCCCTCTATAATAAAGTGTATTCTGTTGCTGTAAATTTAGACACCTACTCGACCATAAGGAAAGGAGACAAAAACATTAATTTCAGTAAGGCTTTTCTGTTGCTTTGAGGTTCCTCAGTTCAAAGCTCTCTTCAGCTGGTGTATTGCTTTCATGGTTAGCTAGTGTTATTTGTGTGCAGAGGGTAGGTGAAATGCTATCCCTTTAAACACACGGACAGTTTCTCTTGCAGTCTGTCTAAACATTACCTTTACTTAACTGGGTCTTTGTACCTGGGTTCACATCCTTTGACATGATCTAAGGTTGATGTGACATTTTTTTGTCCATTTGAGGGCCTTTTGGCTTTTAGTATTGTTGGTAAAAAGCCTTTTACCCATCACATACCCTCTATTGAGGTCTTTCATAAATAATTCAGCTAGAGTACAAGTGAAAGTGATGACAGCAAAACTGTCTGCGATCTCTTCCTCTCATAAGATCAAAGAGGTGCTTCTATAGAAATAGGAATTACATTTCCAGACGCTCCTAGGTTGAGCGGGCACTCATTTCTCTTTTTACCCTTCTCTCTCTCTCTCCCTCTCTCTCTCCCTCTCTCTCTCTCTCGCTCTCTCTCTCTCTCTCTCTCTCTCTCTCTCTCTCTCTCTCTCTCTCTCTCTCTCT
>JAPTYQ010116246.1:0-20062 GCA_029814465.1 Ostorhinchus cyanosoma
TTATGTTATGTTATGTTATGTTATGTTATGTTATGTTATGTTATGTTATGTTATGTTATGTTATGTTATGTTGTTATGTGGTCCAAATGTGAAAAGTTTGAAAGAGAAAATAGTTTAGCTGAATTATGAGATAAGGTAAATGTAGTAGCTCCTGTTTAGTGTAAGAATGATGATAGATTCTGGGAAGTAGACACTTTAGTTTCCCGTTGTAAATCAAACACCAAGTTCAATGTTTTTATAGCCTCAAAATGCATGTAAAACATCCATGTCTTAGGCTTTTACGTACTACTTAGACATTTAATGTCAGTGGAGGAAAATGAGTCCATGAAATCACTCTGATAAAGCCAGTAATGGGGCGCTTACAGACTGAATCTTTCAGTGCACGGTACATAGGAGGCTTATCTTTAATCGAAAAAAAAAAAAAAATTCGATGGCCTTCGACAATTTAAATTTCTCTTCTGCTGATATCTCCTCTGACCTTCTTATGCCCCGCTGACAACTGTCATGTGCTGATTTAGGATTATTTTTAAATCAGGAGCTGTCGAGTTTTGACGAGACGAGGATGGGGTATCCCTGGAGGCCTTGTAAATCTGGACAGTTTACTACAGAGAGGGGGAGGAAGTGGCCCCGTGCTCTACTTGTCCTAGCCCAGTGTAATCCCACCACTTCCTCTCCTCTGCTCTATTGCCCCAGCTCACGCCATAATGCATTTTCTGTAACTAACAGCCGTTGTTTCCCGATTGTCACGCTCCCATCCCTTTCACTAGGAATGTGTGTATGTGTATATACTTGTGTGTGTGCAGTAGTAGGAGAGGGTGTTGGGGTTTAGACACTAGGGAGCTGTGGAAATGGGGAAAAAAAGAAAGAGTGGTAGTAGAAGGTCTGGAAATATAGTTAATATTAACACCACCCTCCTCCATCGCCGTTTACCACCTCCCCATAATTCCTTGCCCTGGATGGGGCACTGGAAGCCAGGCGGGGTGCTGCAACCTGGGCCTCCTGCTTCCGTCACGCTTGCCCTCCCTCTCCCTGAAAACAAGAACACATGGGTGTCAAGTCCTCTCGTGCTGGCAGTGTCCAGCCCCTTTCAACAGCTTTTAGTCCGTTTAATTAGCCATGTCCCCCAATCTCCACATACAGGGGGCATGACAGGCTGAAACACACATACTCAGCGCAGGATGGCACAGCGAGTGCCTTTTGGCAACAGTCGAGGGCAATCAATTCATGGTCTTCTCTCTCAGTAACATTCTTCACAACACTTCCTGACAGGTTTGAGTCAAGCAGCTCATATGCTCCCCAGCGCACAGTGGAGCTGACTAGGAGGTCAAATCCCTCAAAGGAGTACAACAGGTTTGTGGGAGATTTGCCAATGTAACGTTTTAAGTGATGAGAGCATTGATAGTAAAAATTTACTCATACTCCATTGTAGGTTTTAACATTGTTCCAGGGGCTTTGCTCTATGTTAAGCAACAAAAGATGACTGGCCTTCTTCAGAAAGGAGTAAGATCAAAAATAAGACAAAATCCCCTTTTAGTCAAATCAGTCAGTCAAATTAAATCAGTACAAAAAATATCTCGTAACACTTTACTTTTAAAGCTGGTTAAGACCAGACTTTCAATAAGCGTCATATTTTAGTGTAAGAACATATAAAGTGTCCCAGTCAAATTTACTGACATGGTTAAGTTCCAATTATATTAAGATTAGAAAATTACAATTGTTTTTGTTTTTACTTAGTGTTTCAGTTTGGTCATTGATTTCAGTTTAGATGAAGTGACTTTTCATCTAAAGTCCTCATTACAAAAACATGACTGTTACTCTCATATGATTATACACAAATGAAAACATAATCATTAATATTACATTTCATTACTGGCTTTAAAGACAGGTGTTGCTTCCATTCTGGGGAATGCGTAAGTTTGTAAATGTTTATCACCATCAATGCAACATGTACTTTGAATCTCAAATCCCTGGTGCAAAATTAGCAACATTGAAGAGGTTGTAAAGATGACAAAAAACACCATAAACCTGGGCCTTTAAAGTGTAGATAATTCTAGAGCTCATCAAACATTACAGAGGAGCCTTTATAGAACGTCCTGAACCCTTCATAGTCAAGTTGACCAATGTTGTTGCTTTCCTTTAATCATGACGTTAAAAGAAACAACAACAGACGCGGCAGGAATGAAAGATAACCTCTATACTTCAAAGCTGTCTGAAGTCCTGCCTCAGACCACTGTGAACTCTAATAATCTGATCACCCCTGCTGCACAGGGGGTGAGGCACTCTTCTATGAACTGTGTGTTTTCACTAAAATAGATCCTGACCAGGCAGGCTGACCCCTTAGGAGGGAGATCAGCACAGGTCCTCTGCAGGTTGTCGCAGGGAATCAGAGCACCACAGCCAGAGCCGGAGGCTAAAGGTTGAAGGGTGTGTGAGGTAGCCTATGACCCCCCGATTTGGGTCTAGCGTAACCGCCAAACTCTCAGGGGGAAACCTCTGCATGACCTCACCATGCTCACCCTGTGTGCTGGTGCCACTGTCATGCCGCCGAACCGAAATGAAGGAAGAAACAGAGACTGAGAAAATACGGTAAAGGCAGATTTTAATGAGAGACAAAGGTTCAGTAGCCTGAGCGCACTGGGACTAATTCAGCTTTAGTTCACGTCTAGGTTAAATGCGTTGGGAATGAGTCAATGCTGGCTGCAGAGAGTGTGACTAACAGAGCGGGTCAGTAACAGGGAGCCCTTTTCTGGACGCTTTCAGACCAAAAACAGGATGAGAGGAGTAGAGGCAAGGCCTCTTTCAGAGTGAAACAGATGAAATGAATCCATCATCAGCTCGATACATTCGCTCTCAGCCCTTGACAATAACGAAGGGGACTTTCAGGGAAAGGGTGGGAGGGCTAAGTGGAGTGGAGTGTGGGAGTGCGGAATAAACAAAAAAGAGCTGACTTTAATGAGCATGAGTCCCCTGAAATGGACGTTTGAAGCATTTAGGTGGCTGCTCATTTGTGACCCTTTTCTGCTGCCATGTCAGGCCAGCAGTGAAAGACCAGACAAAATAGGAAAAAAATGTGAAAACATGAAACAAAATCCATTTGGGAAATTTCTCATGTATTAATTTTATCTTTCTCATAGTAATATTCCCAGTTTTGATCTTGCAGACTCTCTGAAACCCCAAATCCGGACTCAAGAATCCAACATCTGCTTTGTCTGTTCCACCAAAGACCAAAGCGGACAGTGTTCAAAGCTCTTGCTTGTAACAAGCTGCCTTATACACACACTGACACACACACACACACACACACACACACACACACACACACACACATACACACACACACATATGCTCACACATATGCATGCATACAGGACTGTAAACTGTTGACAAACTAAGCTTGATGAGCTTCATGATGAATTAAAGTCTTAATGATCCGTGTGTTCACTGCATGAAGCTACTTCAGTACGAGGACATAAACGTCAGAAAATCACCTCTGAGCAAAGGCTGGATACAGGCTCCTTTACACAACTTATCAAGACGTCTAATTATAGAAATTCTTTGCTTAAACTGTGAAAATAACAATGTAATATATAGTAATGTAAAAACATGTAGCAGCAGGACAAAATAGAACCTTTTCTCCTCATTGTATAATTAAGTACCCATTTTTTGCCCCAAAATTTACCAAAATATACACTTCTTTGTCTTGTGTTTATTTTTTTTTTTCAGGGCTGATACAGATTGTCTTTAAAATTATAACTAGTATTTGTAAACTCCTGGTTCTATTTCAATGGCCAATAATCACCTCATATCTAGTTTTTCCATCACACATCATGCTGAATATCATCAGACTGCTCAGTTAGTAAGTGGGTAAGTAAGTAGGTAGATACCACCTCCTTTCAAGGATAATGTACTAGATGAGCAGCTCTCTTGGGGCCAAACAACAGCGTGTCACTTGGCTATGCTGCATTTCCTCTCCAGTCAGGCCAGCATTTGTTGCTGCCTGCTACTGTCCCCTGATCTTCAGCCCCTGGGAGCCAATTGTTGTTTACTCATTTAGGGCAATAAGGTTTGATGAGGTCTAAACTGCAGCAGGGAGTGTGAGTAGGAGCAGAGTAGTGGTCAATATGTTCATGAATGACCCTACCTCTTAATTTGTATCTTTATTTCTCATTTTGTTGAAAGGATGCTGACAGTCAGTGAATGTGTCACATGCTTACGTTCCCCTTTATGGTTGTACATATGGTCATACTAATAGGCCTTCATGTGCTAACAGCATTATGTGTGTTCATGAAGGTGTAATGAGGAGAGGCTTAACTGAATGCAAGTGATGACAAAACGCATCCTGGGTTCACACCTCAGTGTTGGTGTGATTTGGAGCCGTAGAAGGGCAGAGGTGTTAACAGAGGAAAGGCAGGTGTTAGGTTCAATGTCTGTGCACTGAGCCATAAAGGAATAAATTCTGCAGCCTTACTGACATGATTTAAACACCAAATGAATTTGAAGACATGCAGACATCTTTGTATTCTCTATCAAATTAATTTACTATTCTATTACTTTCAATTAGAAACTGTTCAGAAGCAAAAGCACAACAATATGTAATTATTTAAAGAGAGGGGAAATGCACCACTGCAGGTGGTTTTTGGTTATATATATTCTTTCATGTGAATTTAATTGAACCGCACACTGTACTATAGTTTCAGTCTGTTCTAACTGTGGATTCTGTAGTAATGCATACATTACTTTAACAATTTTTTTTACTCTTTCATGCATTTATGCTACATTCATTCTTTCTTCAAAAGTTTAGTTTATTGAACATTAATAGATTGATAGATGTTTGAGTTGCCAGGTAAGTGTTACTGAGACTCTGATCAAATCGCTTAGAAATGTCCTACAGGCTTTCAAGTCTGCTGTAACGAAAACTGAGCCACTGCATAAAAAATAAGCTGATGAACTCAAGGTACAGTAAAACAGGTTTATTTAGTCATCTACTAAAAAATGAACAGCTGTGAAGAAGGTTAAATTGAGGTTTCTAATATGGATGAATGTCAGCCAAAATATTTTTTAGAACTAAACAGCCAAGAAGTTGATCAAATAATGACTTCAATTTAACCAATGGAGCATCAGCAAACATCAGTTTATTATTATTTAGTTATGGTAAAAAGACATCTTTCCTGTTGTAACCCATTATTGCCCTAGTCATATAGTGACATAAGTATGGGTCAGGAAAACACACACAGAATGAAGACCAATTTTGCCATTACAAACAAAAAAACAAAACAGGTGCAATATCAATTCAGAGACAAAATTTTGCACCTGTGTTTTGTGCAGATGTCCATTATCCACATTAGTTTCATTGCTGGTGTCAGTCCTCATTACAGCAGAAACAGTCATTTCCACAGTCAGAATGTCACCGATGCGGCGCTATGGCCTTTAGAGGTGAGGCCGTAGTCAGGGTTAGAAAATAAACAGTAGTAAACAACAGTAGCTATGGGGAATGGGCTTCCCTGCTGTGTTGATTATTGGAGGGCTGTAAACAGGCCTGATCCCCCCCCGGGAGCTCACTGAGCGGGAACGGCTGCTGCTGGCTGCCCACTGAGAGGCCAACAACATCTGGGCCTCAGCTCAGCCCAGCTCACCTCATCACACTCCTGTTGGGATGGAGTTATGTGTTTATGCATCGGTGCAGGGAAGGAAAATAGACAGAAAAACAAGCAATCAGCACAATATGAGGAAAGAATGTTGCAACTACATGTAAAACTGCACATCCGGACATAATTGGGAAGCAGAAAGAGAAGGAAAACTCTATTTAGGTGTTTAAAACAGAATGAAAATATTCTCATTAGACACCAACAAGTGAACAAAACATGGAAAACACCATAATGTTAAATTCCAGGATTTTTCACAAATGCATATGATGTGTCAGTGACGGACACTTTTCAATTATGTCAGTGTATGACTAAAATATCGGACAGATTTTCTTAGTTGTGCTGTCCTGTACATGTCATCAGTTCTGCAGATTCAACTTGGTAATAGTTGATCATTCAAGTACAAACAAAATGTATAAAATGTAGGAATTTGATCTGGTGCATGTTGATGAATTGTACATTTCTTGATCCGTAAAATAATGAGATTCATTCTCAAATGGCAGCAAAACAAATGCACACGGTTTCTAATGGCTGCTGCTGGAAATAGTAGTCTCTTCAGGCTCAGGTTGTCCAATAGCTCTCTCTACTGGTTATACATGGTCGCTCATGAAAATCAGTCATGCAACACAGACTCAAGAAAACCTGCGCCTTTTTTCTACGGAAGAGGATTAGGGCCACTGGGAATAAAAAATACAAATGAATGTCCAATATGATCCAATATATGATACTAATAATTTTAAAATATACTGGTACTCAGTTTTTTTTCCAGTGGCCCTAATTCACTTCTGTATTTTTCAAACAAAATCTTGGACAAAATTGTAATAACCAAATCTGTCAATAATACCACATTATGGAGCACTGTTCTGTAGGTCTTTCATCATGTTAAAAAGACATAGAGAACTATTTTACATGTTAGATGAAACCTCTATGGCACATAGTTCAACTACAGAACTTTAACTTCACATCTTAGAACTCTTTTTGTTCTCAGGTCAAAGAAAAACTACAGAACTTGGTCTTGCACTTTACTCTTGACATTAATGTGAAAAAAGTTCCTTTAATTTGCTCACGTTCTCAAAAACACTGGAAATGTTTTAACTCATGTCAGTGTAAGGACCCCCCCCCCATGTTGAATAGCAGTCTTATGTGAACATCTTCAATCTTCATAAAGCTTCTATATGTTGACACCCTGCTTTGACAAGTATTTCATTAGCCTCATAACATAACCAAATCTGTTGCTACTAATGGTCACTATTGTACGACGTATGTCACTACTAATTGCCTAAGCCATCCTTTTCAGGTCACAGCCAATGATGCAAAATGGAGCAACTGTGTTAAGTTACACAGATACAATTTAGCCAAAAATATGACTTACACAATTATGCTATGAGGCTAACAATATACTGAATGTGTGGAATTGAGTGAATGGTTCTTGCCCTGTGATGAACTGGCAACACGTCTAGAGTTAGCTGGAACAATTCAGAAAATGAATAATGCTGTTAATCCAAAAAAAAACACAGAAAACCAGATTTTGTTCCTCCAATTTATTATGAAAATGTACAGGTCGATTAACGGTAAGACTTCTGGTAGCGGGCACGAGCTCCAGGTCCACCGAATTTCTTGGACTCGCAACGACGGGGATCGGCAACCAGCAGGGTCCTGTCGTACTGGATCAGGATGTCCTTGATCTCCTTCTTGGAGGCTTCATCGACATCTAAAGGAAAACAAAATAATCTCGGTTATTCAGAGCTTTATAAAAGGCTGCATCGATACACATTTAGTACAACATTGGCATTACATTACTGGACTTTCACGCAAGTGAAAATGGATCCAACAGTGATTGACATAAGCTTTTCTTTTTCTAAAACACATAATGATTAGACGTAGACGGATATGTTGATTTTTTTCAATGTCGGCCCTTTGCCTTCATTATTTTTAGAGAGCTGCCATTTGATCAGTAGTAGAAATGTTATATTTGATCAGGCACTTGTGTGCACAGCACTTGGGAGTTCAATAAATGTTGAGTATTATGTGTATGTGTATTAATAATTCATTTCTATTGCTGCATAAAAATATTAATTGTTTTTTTAATTTGTATTTTACGGTAAATATTCTTTCAAAAAAAAAAAAAAAAAAAAGAAAAAGAAATTAATTTTTTCTTTAAATCAGTACCGGCCTTACAAAAACCCACATTGGTTGACCTCTAATTATGATTTCAACTTTTAAAAAACATACGTCAGAATTACATTGGCATATGTCAGCCTTGCTATATTGACCACTAATATAAAAGGTCAAGAGGTATGGGCATTTCATTCAGAAAGCCAATTCTATTAACCTGAAGAAAGTCTAATCAGTAAAACATTCGGTTATTGCAAACAAAAAGCAACATGAAATATAACATCAAAGCACAATACTGTAGCTCTATAGCCGGTAGACCTTGAATATGATGACACTTCATAACAGACTAAATCATTAACTTATTTCAGATGTTTGAGCCATTGGATTACATTTGAACCATGCATTCCAATTTTTAAAAACACGATGAGGGTCCAGCATTAAAAGGTCCAAAAATGAAAAAAAAAAAAAAAGACTATGGTACAGACACCTTTAACTCCACGATACAATGAAGGCTCAAATACTTTCAATAAATAACATTATATTGAATATCCAGCATGCATGTTACAACTTTCCCTGTCCCTATACCACTATATTACAAGAGTCAAGTGCATCTCCTGAGCTACACAACCAGAAATTAAGGTGATATTTCTCCATCAGTCTGGAGAGAAATTATACTGCACAAAGATTGGTTTCCCTCAAAGCCTTTATACACATAGTACAGCATCATAGCTCACTTATCGGATTACAGTGGCAGGGTAGCGAATATTCAAATCTGTTTAGCATGATTCTTAACAGCCTGTAAACACGTGTTTAGTTAATTCATTTAAATGTGGATTTTGTGTGAGGTGTTTTGTTGTCAAGGAAATAAAAGACTGACAGGCTGAGATCATCTACTTCAAAAATGAAGAACGAAATCTGTCAGGTGTCTCAGATGAGCTCACAAAAGTCACAGTGAAAAACATACTGTCAGAAGAAGCCATCTGAGCAGCATCAACAAGCTGCAGTAACACAGGGAACCTTGTTTTTTTTTTTACTTTGATATCGATGCAAAATAAGAAAATGCATAGTTTGTCAAACTTTTGAGAAGAGACTCCTCCTAATCAAGCTTCAATCCCATCCAAGTAAAAATATGACACTAAAAGTTAGTGTAATACTTACACTTCTGGTAGTATGCGACCAGGGCTTTGGAGATGGCCTGACGGATAGCTACAAGACAAAAATAGCAATGTTGAACACCAATGAAAATCACCTTCTCATGCTGAACAAGGTACCAATGAGTAGGAAAAATGTTGTAGTTACCATAGATCTGTGCGACATGTCCACCACCCTTCACTCTAACTCTGATGTCAACCCCAGCGAAGCGTTCCTTGCCAAGCAACAGCACTGGTTCCAGAAGCTTAAAAAGAGAGCATTGACATTGAAGAAACACTTTGACAAAGCAATTGTGTCATGACTTCTGTTAAAGATATTTTAGCACTTTTACCATTGTAAGATAGGAAAGAGACAAAAAATAAAGGGTGAGAGGATGTCATACAGCCAAGGACCTGGACTAGAACCCTGGTCAACCACATTAGGCTGTGCTCCAAAATATATATATTTTTTAAATATTCTGATTACTAATTATAACAGATTAATAAAACTGATAAGCATATTTAATAAAATCTCATAGAATATATATATATATATAATTTTGATAAAATTTCTGGCTCCATTATCTAATCCTATCAGGCATCTTCAAGCACACATGAAGGATGTGAGCAGGTTTCACGAACATGACTCTTTAAAGCTAAATTTGTGTCTCCCTGCAATGAATCCTCCTACGCAAAACCTGGACTGGAATATTGACAAATGTAATTAGAGGCTATGTACCAGTAAATCTAATTTGATTTGACTTTAAAATGTAATCCCATTGTTCAGTTAGATTCACATATGTCACACAATGATTTGCACTGACTGCTCATCTCACCTTGTACTGGAGAGTGGCAGGCTCCACCATCTCGAGGGGTCTGCCGTTCACCTTGATCAGACCATTCCCCCTCTTACAGTGGGCAACTGCTGTGGCGGTTTTCTATAACAAAACAACCAGTACATAAATACGTGGGGGAAATGCTCTTGATGAATGAGATCTCTTACACTCGTCACATTAAACAACATGTGTTCTTCCATTCGTTAACAATTGCGGTGCCATCACTGGACCACGAAATTGATTGATAATGCTTAGCTCATAGTTACGATGGCAGTATTTGAGTGGTTTAACAGTCGAGTACAATAACTGCTGTAATCTTTAGTAAAATGCCCAAATCGCTGCCAAGGTTGCTAGCAATTAGAACAGCTTAACATGCTACGTTACTGCTAACACAAAAGTACCGGTGGAAACCAAGATCCAATGTAACGTTAGTCAAAAATCCAATCATAGTATAATGTAACAATTCCAGTTCCGCTATAAATTAAGCTAAATAAGCACATAAGAGCACATTTATAGGTTTATATCTTTTCAACTATGACGCGATACAACTTCGTGTTAGCAACTTTAGCTAATGTACCCTAGCAAGGCAGGGTAGCCGCAACGCCACACGTGGATTAATTTGTACATATTAACTTACTTTACGTCCAAAAACCTGGACTGACTGCAGAGGACCTTTAGCCGGCATGTTTCTGAAACACATACAACATAACAGTTACATTTGGGACGAATTATAAAATGATTTTAAAGCATATTATCGGGCTAAGTAAGGAAACATACCGTCTACAGCTAGGGTGCCGTACGGAGAGACCGATGGGGTTTCACATGCAGAACATCAGGGGCTGTAGCGCGACAGTTCAGAGATACTTTGCGGTACATTTGCGACAGTTTCCCTCGCTCTACCACCATTTTATATGTGTAGTAGTTGGTTGAAATGTAGGCTTAAATGGTCATTCACTGAGCAGATATACAGTTGAAAAAAATAGATAAAAAATAAAATAAATACACACACACACACACACAGTGTATGTTCCCTGTGTTTCTTTAGTTTTATTACTGATAATTTTTGGATGCCTTTGTAGATATGTTGTACTCCAATGTATACTGCAATGCTTGATTAGCTATTGTAATCAAAATTCTGACCATACATTTTTATAAAGCTATAAAGAGTCTGTTATACTCTTTGGGGAAAAAAGCTTATTGTGAGCTACATACAATTATACCAGTGAAAACAATGAGGTGTAGATGAGGCAAATATCTATGACTTTATAACAAGACATTTTGACATCTCATTACAAGCAGGAAAAGCTCAGCTGACAACAAAATGGATTTTCTCCACATAGCACATTCAGATAGGTTATTGGCCTCTGTACAAAGGAGATGGCTGTCTAAATAACACAAACCAGAAGACACAGTAGCAGTCTAGTGTGCTGTTGCCAACTAAAGAAAAAAGTGCCAGCACACCACAGCAAAAAGGAAAAAGAAAAAACAGACCTTGAAGCCATCTTACTACTGATCATGTTTTTTTTTAACCAGCTGTCCTTGTCATCCACTCTGGATCCCTGATCAACAGCACCCTCCGGTGTTGCTGAAATTAACAACAACTGTTACATCATTGCTATCTCAGCTGAGGCAAGGTTGTGTCATCAACCAGAAACTGGCTGGCAGATACTAGAACAAAGCGTTTAAGCCTGGCAGTTGAAACTCAACAAAATCCCTGTAACTTGGTTTTGTCAAACATCACTTTTTTGCTTGTGGTAAAACTGACCGCAAAGATCATGGGGTTTAGCATGGCTTGGGGCTGAGGAGCTTAGGAGCTGAGGGTCAGGCTATGGGAATGGGACATGACATGGGAAAAAGGAAGTGGGGAGATTTTTGGACACCAAAAAATGAAGCTGTATAGTCATACACAAGAGACACTCTTTGATCTGACCACAATGTTGGACAATGTTGATGTGACCAAACTAGACCCTGCAGTTTGTGGGAGGAAACTGGCGTCAAATGGCTCTGTACTCTTCTTGTGATTTGCAGTGTCTTTGTGGTCCTTGACTCAATTGGACTAATGTGAGGATAAAACACTGTACCATGCACTTTCTCTCAAGCCTTCAGAGGGAATTTGAAGACAAATCTGAAGCACATACTGTACGTTCTGTAGTTTGATACTGGAGACAAGGCAAAAAAAAAAGTCAACATTAAGACAAAGTCTTATCCTTAAAGGAGGGAAGTAGCAGGGCCAATCCCAGGTCAGAGAAGGACTGGAGATGGATAGAATCCTGGGAATCTGTATACAGTGATGTGAGTCATGTGTGCAGTGCAGTGCCTACCTATGCCTGACATTTACTGCAGTGCAAGTGGTGTTTATAATGTCGACCACGGGTCGACAGGCACCTGGCTTCTTTTATTGTCAGAGAGTATGTGTACTCCCCTCTGGGGCTGCTGCTGATGAGCTGTTCTACATGCATAATGGTTTTTGCTTCCTCTTGCTGCAACTTCAACATTACCCTGGAGTCTGACACGAAAACATAAGCAGCCAAATGCCACATTTGTGTCACAGTAGGCTAAATGTAAATAGGCTCATGTTACATATTAATGTGTGTTCCTGATGATGTTACCACTCTTCTTTTTCCAGCAACCTGTAAACTCTGGAACACAGCTATTTTTATAACAGCAGTTAATTTTTTGACCATTTGGGGGCAGCAGCCTAAGATGTAAACAAAACATGGGACACTCGCATCATGAAGTAGTCATGGTGTGATGCTGGTGGAAGATGTACTCAGACTTCTACTGATGAAAAATCACCAAAACAGTGATGTAAAAATAACAGTATTAAGATATAACAAGTAAAAGCTCTGCATGAATCCTACTAAAGCAAAAGTGTAGATATATTAGCAGTAATTTCAACTTTAAGTATAAAATACTGGTATGATAAAGAGAGCATCATTACATGTTACATGTTGGAGCTTTTTTGAGCTACTGTACATTCCTTTTTTATAAACACTGAGACCAGATACATCTGAAGACTTAACACAAAATTAATGAGAGAGAGGAAGAAGAAGAAGAAGAAGAAGAAGAAGAAGAAGAAGAAGAAGAAGAAGAAGAAGAAGAAGAAGAAGAAGAAACAAAGTACAATAATTTGTTTTGAGTGATTTTCTCTGTTTTTAATCATTTTAAAAATAATGGGTGGTTTGAGAATTTAATGTAATTAAATTCTGATGCACTCAGGTTCAGTAAAACACAAAAAAAGTCACATTTGCAGTACAGTCCACATACTTTAAACTTGTTCAGTACTTCAGTCACTTTCTACCATTGTTGCCTTATTGTTCCTCCAGATGACATGGGGTTGTATGCTTCACTTTGGAAATGTGGATATTTTCGATATAAGGTCATGTTGTGATTTCTACCAATAATGAAGTAGAATTATCTGACTGAGATAATGGCTGAAAAAGTCGAGCTTTTAATTCTCTCTTGTCTTGTCACTGTGAGCAAATGCTTTTTTCACACTTTCCTCATTGGATCTGTTGTTCGTATTACTACTAAAATGTCTTAGTACAAGTTGAATAGGACATTTATAAGACAATCAACATTGAAGTGGAAGCAGGGGCCTGAGACTAGCACCAGAGTGAAATGAATGAAGACATAAGCTACTACAGTAGGTGTTTGGACCTTTCCCCAGTGCTCTTGTAGTGACAAATGGACTCAAGAGTCTTTATGTGAAGGACCGAGTGCAGAGCTTGATCAGTTTTGTTTTCTGTCTATTGTGAGCGCTTTCATTTTCTTCCCCTTCCCCTTTGAGTTTATGCGTGACAAGTCCTAGGAGTTTATTAGGTGATACATGTGATGGATGTACTGTATCTGTAGAGTGAAAGTGCCAATATCTACAACATTCAGACAGACACAGGAAGTACTGTGTGGGGACCCTGGGCTGGATGATAAGTTTTCAGATAGACCTGTTTGTGTTCTGGGTCACCAGGGGCCCCCTGTCACTGTCTGCATAGGAAACATGTTAAGACTTCTGAATAGTTCCTAATTTCCTGCTCTGTTCTGAAAGCCACGAAAGCATACAATCCTTTTGTGATGCTAACTGTCAAGTTCAACTTACAATATCCAGACTTCCCAAACATTTGAAGTTAAAGGCTCTCAGATTACTGCTTTAGGTAGCAGTGTTTTCATTGCGTCTCTGAAAACCCAACACAACCTCATTCTAACTTTTTCTGTTTACATACGGCAGATAAAATCATAACATTAAAACACACAGACTCTTAAATTCTGCATTTTTAACAGAGGCAGACACTGAGCTTCAGCGCTTTAGAGGAGCTGCAGAGCTTGCAGAAGGAAGAGAATCTGCAGTCATCCAGTAAAAGAGCTGGCAATAAATAAAGACCAAACCATATATGTGCATTTCCTTTCCACGGCCTTATGGAAACACATCACCTGGAGGCGTGACCCCTCGACCTTGTCTTGTCACAGCACCCTGAGCATGAGACAACGCTCTCAGATTTACAGGGGAGGAGATGCTGTTCCTGGCTGGCCGCAGCGTCTCATTTGACCATAATAGGTCTTGCGGTGGTTGAAAAAGTGTTGCGGGTAATTGAAGTTTCCCTGAGCAGCAGGAGAAGATCTGTTAAACCCAGTAGGCGGAGAGGCTGAGAGGGGCGCAAAAGGTTTTGTGAGGTATACAGAAGTGTGGTTGTCATGGTAACCAGGGAAAACTCTTTTGGGCTCATGAGGCAGAAAAGTGTCTTCTCTGAGAAACAGCTATGAAGCCCATGAATCTCCAAGTGGAGAGAGATATGATTCAAGGCAACAGGTCTTACCTTTTATATCCTTGTGTTAGGAGCCATAAATAGCTCTCTCTATCTTACCATTTTTTGGTCCATATCTTAATGTACTCAATACTCTCAATTTTATGACACTGCAAATCAGGCTAGGTTTGTTTGTGTCTCAGTAAGTTAAAAAGGAAAAGTAGTACATTAACATGTAATAATAAGGTACCATAAAAATCAGGGTTCTTCAGTTTTAAAATAACATGCCTTGCTACATGATAACATGTTTATATATTTGGAAGATTTGCATTTGCTGTAAGTCTGTGACTTCCAACAAGAGTATCTTATCCAACAGAAGATTTGCTAAGGAATTTTGATTATAAAGTATATATAGATATAAAATAAAGCCCCACGCATTTATTAAGAAGGGACACCCAAGATGACACTTTCAAAAACATGGTAATATTTAATAAATGTACAATAACTAGTAAGCTAATCATCAAGGTGATTCATTTGAAAATAATAATTAATACTACATGTTTTAGTTGAGGGTTTAGAAAAGCTAGTTTGTAAAACAGAGAAGTTGAATTACTTTTATAAATGAATTAAAAATGACAAGCTATCTCAAAGATAAGATAAAGCTCATTTATAAATAGGAACTGACAGATTAGTCCAGTGTAAGCTAATATTGGTAAGTTAACTTATTAACTTTGGTAAATGTTTGAATAAATAGATGAAATGATAGGCTAACCATAATAACTGATTTGTGTCAAGCATGATTGAATAAATAGATTAAAGACAGATTTTAAAAATAGCTAAGTGTTATTTGTGGTAAATGTGGTACTGATCATTTTAAAATGAAAAAAAAAAAGTACTTTGAGTTAAGTCTAATCATTTTAAGTCACAATTAAAAATTATTTATTGAGTCATATACCATACTTTGTAGGAGTTAGAATGCCAATATGACATTTTTCACATTAAGCCACTTTTGATAAAAAAAAAAAAATGTCCCAAAGTGCAACACTGCCACAAATAGAGAATTTTCTTAAATCATCCCCAAAAATGATAGATACCCAAACTTCTGCCACCACTCCTTTTTGCCTGTCGCTGTGCCATGGCAGCAGTAAATATTGATGTCTGCATGAGAGGATGACAGCTCATAGTACTAAAATGTGGCCTGATATTGAACCCTGGTTTGGACTTGAGCCCCTTCCATTAATTTGGCTATTTCAGCACGCATTTACCACATAGCAGTGAGCCTTGCAGCTGTCCCATGCTCTGTCAACTTCCATGGCCTTGGAGTTGGGGCCACAGGATAATGCAGAAGTGAGTAGGTTCATTCGGCTCAGTCATACAGTTTCTTCTCCCAGAATTCACTGCTGTGCAGATATGCTGGCACTGCTGCACTCACATATAACCTTATGATGTATGTTATGATATGTATCATGATACAGATGTTGATTTCTTGATGATTAAACATGTTGTAATATGTTGTGATACTGTAAGCAAGTGACCTTTTGAAACGAACACACCAAAATATGCACAAAACCTGAAAAAACTAACTATCTATGCAAAACTGAGGCCTGAATGTGCACTTATATAGTTACACTTAAAATCAACATCATAGCACTAATTCAAGAAATCTGAGAAAAGTCATATTTTTTAAAAAGTGACAGCATTTGTGGAATTCTTTAATAAATATACACATAGACTGCATGTATAACCTGACCAATGAGCCATTCCTTTAGCTGTACTGAAAGTCAAAAAAATCAATAGTATCTCAGAACTTATAATAAATATGACAATGGTCTGGATATAGTTTTGTTTTGTTTTGTTTGTTTGTTTGTTTTACTTCTGTTAATGTTTCTGCTTCTTTCTCTAATATATTCTTTCCATTAAACTTCATGCCATAAGAAATCAATTGATGCAAAAATCAATTGGAATTAACATAGCGATGTAGGTTTGCACAGTTTGACTGCTTTTCTTTTTTTTTTTTGCTGTGTTTTGAAGGCCATGTGAATACTTGAATAGATCTTTAATGAGACAGGTTTCAGGTGATAAGTAAACCAGCTCAGTGAGTTGTAATAAACCATTCATTCTAGTCCAGAGGACATGTTGTGTTGTGACCAGTTTTCATAGAAAGTCTTATTATGTATTTCAGATTGACTTGCTGTTTATGGAGCAGGTTGAAGAGTCTAAAGCTGCACTTGAAATGTTAAATTCATGGAGCTGATCTGGCAGAACAGCAGAGCCAAACTTGCCAATATAACAGCCTTTCACTTGCCATTTGTCTGTGCTGTCACATAAACACTGGTACTTCCCCTCGATCAATCTCACTCACTCACACACACTCAGATCGCCCACACATCACCCTCCTTTTCTTGTTCCATCTCGCACTCCGTCTCTCCCTACTTATTTTACTCCATCTCATCACCCCATCTGTCGGAGTGTCTGTGTGTGGGTCGACCCTGGTCAGGGTTCATGCATGAGGCGGTGGTGGTGGGGGTGAGAGCAGGGCCATGTGGGGTCTGGCTGACATCGCCGATGATAAAGCCAGAGTGGGCCACCACAACAGCAAAGCCCTCTTTATTCCTCTCTTTTATATCTTTTCTTTTTTCCCTTTCGCCTTCTCTCGTCAATGTTTCTATGTGGAACACTGAGCTCCAGCCTGTTTTGGCCTTTGACAACATCTGGGAATACAATGATGAATATGATCGCTGCCAGTGACCAGGATCCCCCTGTTTCTCTCCCTCTCCTTGTTTGAGCTTACACACATATTAAGATGTCCAACAGATTAATTAAGTGTGACCTTGATAACATGATAAGTACATGTTACAACTTGTGGTCTATTCTCCTCATAAGTGCATGTAACAAATGAGGACCGCGTTGGCTCTGTGCACATTATGTCTTCACCCTTTTAGATTAAACTGAGTCATTTTGTCTGAGAATTTGCAATTTATCCATATTATATTTCCTGATGTTAACTGTGTGTGTGTCTATAAGTCTTTGCTCACTTGTCTCTGTTCAAGGCTCCCAAGGGGAGAAGAAACGGTGCTGGGAAGCTCTGATGGGAAAGTGGGCCAGCACTTTCAGCCCTCCACTAGAGAGCTCCTTAAAAGGCCTGGAGAGATGATGTCGTGGACTCTTTCCTTTCCCCCCCTTGTGCTTTTTCCCTCCCTCCTTAAGCAGCGGAGAAGCCCAGCAGCAAGAGCAGAAACAGGCTATGGCCAAACTCATCATGCACATCAGAAAAACACACGACACTGATGACTTCACTGAGCTGAAATAAACCACCCATCCATCAGAAGCTGGAAAAGCTTGTTATGAAAGATAGGATTTCCTAGATTGGGAAGTTTTCCTCTTTGTCCGTTTAAACTGTGTACTTTCAAATTTAAAAAGCATTAGAGATTGTGTACCAAGTAATAGAGGAACTGTGGTAGAGTTCCCTTTATTTTCAAAGCAAAAGCAGAAATGAGGAAGGAGTGCAATATCACGATAGCAACAGGAGATACAGAAGTGGTGTTTTGTAAGTGGTGCTTAGCCAATAGTGAGACTTCTTTTTTTTTTTTTATTTAGACAGGATTTAGCATAGATTGACTAAACCTGACACATTCCGACACAAGCGACCAATCAGAGTGCACCAGGCACATTAAATAACGGATGTCCACGCACACAGCTGTTGGCCATTCTGTTTCAACAAGGCCAACTAACTTTTTCCATCACAGCCTGCGTGACAGGGGTCAGGAACCACTTTATGTACACAATGCGCATGTCAAAAACAGATTTCTGTGCTTTACGTCCACACAGTCATCTTTTAGCCGCTGTGTTGGCTTTTTGCAGGTGAGGCCCAGAGCTTGGAGCGAGTTGAATCAGGCATGTGTGGGCGAGCTCTTCACCCTTTCCTCATGAGGCTTCAATCTCAGAGCCATCTGCTGTTATCTGGGGAATGTTCTCCGCACACTTCATGGACATATATGTACCAGCACATTGACGTCTTTGCTATTTTTAGCAGCGGTCTTGTACTGGTGGTTGTTATTATGATGTCACACAGGCTTTCAAAATAAATCTGATTGTTTGTCTTGGGTTAGGCTTCCTGCCCGCTCTTCATCTTGTGTTTGTTTGTGTTTTGTCATCTGTCTAACTGTTTTGTTTTTTTCAGGTGCTTAAGTGTAAGAACTCAATTTGCCTGACAACTATCATACTATCTTCAGCTTTACTCTGTAATATTTTAAGATTGATGAGACTTTTAATGAAATATTTATCAGTTTGTTAAAGCCTGGCTTGTTAATGAACTTCAAAGGGATGATGAGTTAGATTAAGACGAAGCTTAAGACTTTGTTAACGCTTCAGAAAGGTCTGGACATGAAGCTGGATACAGATATCTGTCCTTGTATTTTTTTTTTTTACACCTCAGGGAAAAAATTGTAACTGCTGCTTACATTTGTTGCTTTGTGTTTTTGTGTGTGCTGATGTGAGACAGCCAGAGGTACTGGATTCCACAGTGTGGTGATCCCATGTGACAGGTAAACGCTTCTGTTCTTTGTGTCTTTGGGATGGCGTGACAATGTCCTCCTTAACTCCTCTGCATCCCCATCGCTCCTTCTTTTCTGACACAGGTAAGAGCCGGCTGGGGCTGTTGAAAAGTGCTACATATAATGAATAGCATCATTGGTCACCTTGTAACCTGTGTGATGCCCATGAGTCAAAGGTAATGCCACAGTGTAGGTCTAAGAGTATAAAATACCATGGTTCCTCCGAACACCAAACCTTGTATGTCATGTTATCCAGTCGGTCCACCAGTCATTCAGTCAATCTCAAAATCCACTTTTTTTTTTTTACATTTATCAAGGATTGTTGAAAACTAACACCAGGGTTTGGTCGGGAGAAGGGTAATTGTCCTGAAATGGAAGTCACCACAGCCCCCTTCTTCCATACATTGTCTCAGAGATGTTCTGTATTTCCTCAAACTAGAAAAAATAGAATGACACATCATGCCTCTGCTGATAAATTCTCACAAATCTGGAATCCTCTGTTTCAACTGGTCAAAAAAACGAATTTCCCATTTGTTCCAGATTGACCTTTATGGTAGTTTTCCCTCCTGGTCCTCTACTTTTTTTTCTCCTCTATCATATTATGCATTATAATTCTAAATGTGAACCCTCCAAGCTGTTTTTTTTTTTTTGTTAATGGAGAAGGTTAGTGTACTTGTTCTTGGGTTTGTTTCATTTTTGTGTACATGTAAAAAAAAAAAAAGGAAATTGTGCAACAATGAGTTTTCAGTTGTTTTTTCATATATGATACAGTGCTGTATTGCCCAATTAAGCAAAACTCCAAATAAACAAAGGTTGAAAAAGAAAGGGAAAAAAAAACTGACTGCCCCAACCTACTTCATACTAGACTCTGAAAGTAAACTAAAGTACTTAACAGAACTATTCACTAGTCTCATGCATTTGTATCTTTTATAATGGTATAGCTAGGTTTAAACACAGACTAGCAGAGGCAAATTATGGTGCTCTTCAAGTGAGATTACTTCAAACCTCCAGAGGTATTTAGATTTTTTTTCCCCATTTTGTTTCACA
>JAPTYQ010116329.1:9618-19986 GCA_029814465.1 Ostorhinchus cyanosoma
GCAGTTAGCGAGTAGTGTGATTAGCGGCTAGCACAATTAACAGTTAGGGTTAGCAGTTAGCGAGTAGTGTGATTAGCGACTAGCACAATTACCGTAACAGTTAGGGTTAGCAGTTAGCGAGTAGTGTGATTAGCGGCTAGCACAATTAACAGTTAGGGTTAGCAGTTATTGAGTAGTGTGATTAGCGGCTAGCACAATAAGCTGTTAGGTTCAGGCTTATGTAGACCAAAGATCTGGGCCTATATTGAGAGGCGATCACATGAATAACACATAAAAGATGAAAATGCGTACGTATAGGACGACAAATCCAATAAGAACTGGTGTGACATACAACGCAATTTCATGAGATCAGTCTGCATAAAAGCTAAAAGTAAATTCAAAGATGATTATATGAGAATAGAGACCCTAACGTGGGTGCACTTGAAAACCCCCAGTGGACTGACTTATCAGTGCATGACGGACGGACGGACGACTGATCAGAATACTCTGTGACCAAGGGAAAAAACTGAGGGAAAAAATGACTTTTATGTCATTAAATGAAGTGTCATTTACAAAACAATATGTTTTACAGTTGAATGAGTCCAGTCTGACTGTGCAGTTGTATATTAACTTTCTGTGAATTGTTTCCTGTTGAACTCATGGATTAGAACACACTTCTGACACGTTTAAGGAAACATGGCCTCTTGTCAGTGGGTAAATAAATGTGGGTCATGGTCTTCATGTATATATTTTCCAGATCGGGCCCATTTGCACGTCTTTGTCACCGTACAGCAGTAGTTTCCCAGTGTCGGAGACAAATGCCGGCGTTTGGCAGAGTGGCATTTTAGAACCGTGCAGTTCCATCAGTCAGACAGCTGGTAAAGTAGAGCTTTATGTTTTAACAGCATTTAAATAACATCTCAGACGACAAAATCCAGCCCAGACTCCATAACTGTGGCTTTGCATAAAACCCTCCTTTAAGAGATAATGAAACACTGTCTGCTGTCGCACAAAATGTGTTTTTTCTCTGTCAAATAACGCTGTTCTCTGGGTTCTTTGTGAATTCAGACAGAAGCATAAAGGAGGAAGCAGATGGAGGAGGTGTTTCTGACAGTATCTGCTTCCATTAAGGATCTGCATTTAAAACTCTGGATTCAACGCCTTTTTATTCTTGTCATTTTGTGTTTAAGGAGATCTGTGTGTTTACTGGTGGAGCCAGGACAGAGCACTGTTTAACCCCGCCCCCTGAAGGAAAGGGGCGTGGTTTGGGTTCTGTTTGTTTGTTTATTTACTCTTTTCCAGACTGGGTTTACCACTGAACCAGTACATGTGTTTACATTCAGGAACAAAAGGTCAAAGGTCAAATGTTTTGGTTTCTGTTACTTATGAGTGAAAATTCAAATGTCTGGTTCTTTTCTTTTTTTTCCTTCTTTCCTTCCTTTCATTCTTTCCTTTGTTGTCATTCTCTCCATACTTCCCTCTTCTGTCTTCTTTCCTTCTTCCTTTCCCCATTGTTTTCCTTCCTTCATTCTCTTTTTCTTCCTTCCTTCTTCCCTTTTCTCATTGTCTTCCTTCCATCCTTCTTTACTTCTTCCTTTTTCCTTTGCCCTCTGTCCCTCATTCCATTCTTTCTTTCTTTCTTTCTTTCTTTCTTTCTTTCTTTCTCCTCTCTCTTTCCTTCCTTTCACCCTTCCCTTTGCCTTCGTTCCCTCCCTCCTCTGTCTCTCTTTCTTCCGTCTCTCTTTCCTATCAAAGTCGATAACACACATCATATAAATTCCCAGTATAAAAACCTGACCTAATAAAACTCGGTACATCATCCATTACAGCTGCTCTTTCTTTCCGACTCTTGACAGAAGCTACAGAAACAAAAACACCTCTTTAATCTCTCGCTGGAACATTCTGGCACATTTGTGAACCGACAGCTTCCAGTGTTTAGCTCATATGAACGTGGATCAAACGGGAATCCGGACTTTTTATGGGCTTTGAATTTGTCATATATTTTTTACAGGATGAATTTAATATTAATGTTGAACTTATTGTCATTGATTTTTCTGGAGGTTTTTTCCATGTGTATATTGAACACATGCTAAATAATTTCCCATCAGCCCTTGGGTGTCCCGCCCATAGAGGTCCTTTAACCAGCACGAGCGTGCGTCGTAGTAATGTCAAAATACTTTTTCTCCCCTCTCTCTTCCCTCCTTTCCTTCTTTCATCATTCCTTTTTTCGTTTGTTGATTGTTTTCCTTTTTTTTCATTGTATTTCTCAGTTTTTGCACATTTTAATGATTATTTTCCCCATTTTTGGATAAAATAAAAAAATACAGATTGGGAAAAATAATGACTTTATTATTACATGAAGTTCAACATGTGTCTAATATGCTCTTTTAGTACCTTTTTTGCCTATTTTTTCTACAATATTTTTTATAGGGTTTTTGTTTGTTTTATTTTTTCATTTTTGTTTGTAGATGGTGACAGTGTTTCCACGGTAACCATAGATTTACAACTTCCTTTATAATTTTTTTAATTTTGTTTTAAAAATTTTCTCATTCATTTTGTTGCTTCTTTTATCATTTTTACTTGATTTTAGTACCTTTTTTTTGCCTATCTTTTCCACACTATTATTTTATAGGGGTTTTTTTTGTGTAGATGACAGTGTTTCCATGGTAACTATGGATTTACAATTTCCTACAGTTTCTTTGAAGATTTTCTTTATTTTGTTTTTATTTTACTCATTTTTGTTCATTTTGTTGCTGAATCTCGTCATTGTCTTTGTGGTGTTTCTTCATTTTGTGTAAAGTGTGCGTATCACACTCACCTGGAAGGTTCAAACACCGGTAATAGTGATGCTTTTTGCAGCCACGGCTCCTGTATTTGCAAAGCAAACAGTGGAGGTTGAACTAAATGTGTTTTTGTGTCCCGGTCTCAAACCCAGCAGCCGTTTGATCAAGTTGACATTTAGTCTGAACACAGAGGTCACTGCAGAGCCTGGGCAGATTGGAAATAAATGACTTTTAAGATGGTGTTCGCTCCATGTTTCTCAACAATCGCATGTCGTTGTGCACAGAAAACATCCCAGACCAGTGGAAGTCCTACAGCGCTGACTCGTCCAAACCGTTCCTCTTCCTTCCAGGATAAAAACCTCACATTTTTAAGGCCCGAGCCTAAAGGAACGGTAAGTCCCTATTGTCTTTCTGTTCATTTTTAGATTATTATTATTTTCCTTTGACACTTAAAACTGGATTTTGCCGCACCCCCCCAAACACGTTCAAAAACTCACCAAATTTGGCACGCATGTCAGGTCTGGTGAAAAACTTCATAAAATGTAAAAATGATCCCAGAGGTGCCAAAATGTGGTCTTTAGCGCCACCTATGTTAAAAAAAAAAAAAAGGAAACACCCCTAGTGGCTAATAGGAATGTCATTGAGACACGGAACCAACTCCAAAATTTTTGTTTAATGAGCCACTACAAATGATATGCTAACACCCATAAGCTAACTCCAACAGCAAGTTTGCAATTTGCCTTTCAAAATAAAATTTCTAAAAATATCTCCTCTAAAACCGTTTGTCTTCTCAATAGCACCAAAAGATAGTGTCAAAAAAAGTTCTATATAACTTTGTGATAACTGTCTTAGTTTTTGTTTTTCCTGTGAGCCCGGAAAGTTGCGAAGTCTGTAACTCGTATTTTACTTCAGCCATTTTCCCCACGTGTTATATATCAATATGTTCACAGGACTCACACTCACATACCAAAAGTTTTGAGATAGGATGTACAGTTTTGGATTTATTCAAATTAGTTTATTTTGTAGACTTTTTCTACTTTAAACTGCCATTGGACCTCCCTGAACACGCTCAAAATTCACCAAATTTGTCATACATTTCATGGCTGATAACCAGTTTGATACGATATCAAAATGAACCCTTCGGTTCCAAAATGGGCTCTGTAGCACCACCTACGTACTCAAAAACGTCCTTAGCGGCCAGCAGGAATGGGAGTATATTTTGCTTCCTGGTGTAAAAACCCTTCAATAATTATCTGATTCGTCGGTCTATCATTAGTAAAAAGTCTTCAATGATCTGCAGAAACATGGCTTCAGGTGTTGGTTGTAGGTGCACGAGGCTGTAGAAACGAAAGCGGCTCATCCACTTTTCGGACTTTCTTCCTTTGCGTCGTTCGAAACAGGTGCAGAAGAGATTAACACTGAATTTTAAGGGATTTATTAAGATTATTTTTGCGAGGCTGCTAATGCTCAGTAGGATGTGGGCTGACTTTAATCTACCTCATCTTCTGCAGAATGAGCCGTTTACACGCCCGAACAGCTCATTGTGAGACCCAACGTGTTCTGTGATGATTTATTTTCACTGTAAGAATTAATAAGTCGTCTTAACCCTGAGAACAGGCGATAAAACAGGAGAGAAATCCAGTGGAAAAGCAGAAACGGAGTCCAAGCCTTTGAAATACAAACAGACTGGACTGGAGTTCAGTGGGTTTATGGTTCTACTCTCATCTATATCTGTATTTATGTGCGTTTATGGGGTTGTATATTCTATAGAATACTGAGGAAAAGTCTTATTCCACCTTCATCTGTGTGGTTTTCAGGGTTGAAGGGATTAGACGCATTTTCAACAATAACAAGAAAACACATTAAATATGTGAACGGCCTTAAAAGAAAGAAAAAGGACTGAAGGAAAAACGAAAAAAAGAACTGAAGTAAAAAAAAATTTAACTGAAGTAAAAAAAATGAACTGACGTAAAGAAACGAGTTAAAAAAGAACTGAAGTAAAAAAAAAGAGCTGATGTAAATGTAGAGTTCAAATCCGACTGAAACATGACTTTAGTTACACTTTCCTCACTTCCTTTTTACCTTCTTTTCTTCCATCATTCCCTCTTTCCTTGCTTTTTTCTTCCATCACTAATCCTTCCTTTCTTTCTTCCTTCTGTTTCCTCCTTCCTTTGTTCCCTTCCTTCTCTTTTCCTCCCTCCTTTCCTTACTTTCTTTCTTCCTTTCTTCTTCTTTCCTTCTGTTATTTTCCTTTCTTTCTTTTCCTCTTCCTTCCTTCCCTCCTTCCTTCCTTTCATTCTTCCTTTCCATCCTTCCTCCTTTCAGCCTCCCTTCCCAGCTTTCTCCCTTTTTCTTCCTTCTCTTTTCCATCCATCTTCAGTGTCTTTCTTCCTCATTCCTTCTTTCTCTGTTATTTTCCTCTTCCTTCCTTCCTTCCTTCCTTCCTTCCTTCCTTCCTTCCTTCCTTCCTTCCTTCCTTCCTTCCCTCTTTCCTCCTTCCTTCTTTCTTGCTTAAAATGATGGAATAGAGTCAGTGAGGCCAATGTTTTCTCAGAACCAGAATCCTTTTTTCTTTGTTACTCTTAAACAGAGCAGATCTCTAAACCTTTCACAGTAGTTTTTTTTTTTTTTTTTTTAAACCACTCCAGTATAATTTGACCAGAATGACTTTTCGGTACCACACTATATTCATGACTGTAATCTGTATTTCTGTGTGTTTCGCTGTCCCTGTAAAACTGCCAAAAACAGTTCCATCATCTTGTATTTCTTCCAGTGCATTTCTATTTTTCTGTTCATTGAACTGGACTTAGATGTTCTTAACTGGACAAATCCTTCTGAGTCCTTAAAGACACACATATTGTTTTGGATAAAGTACATTACTGGGGTTTTTTTATGTTTTGTTTGTTTTAATTATTATAATTCACATGATGCCAGTAACAATTTGTCGTAAAAATGCCATTTGGAAAAGAGGGTTTAATTAGTGGTGGACTCCTGGTGTAATATCAGGCTTGTGTGTAGAGTTTGGACTCATTGAACCAAATTCTGTGTAAAGTGTTTAAGCGTTGGACTAAAACGGTAATTGTACAGACTGAGCCGTGACTTTCAGACTGTGGGCAGATGGTCATCGGTTCATGTTGCATTGCAGTGCTATTAAAAGTAGATTCATTTCTTTTTATATTTCAGGAAGTGACCATCAAGAGACCGTCATGGCTGTTTAACAGTGAGAAAACACAGCTTTTTCATTTATTCCTAAAGTACATGCACACACAGAGGCTATTGTTTGGTTTTACATGTGTTTCAGTGGGAGTTCAGTAAAACCTCACAGACTGACCAATGTCTAATGTGTGATTAAGGCCATTTTAAGGCGTGCATTAACCCTTAAAGACTCACTGACGTGAATGAAGTGACTGTGACGCCCAGTCATTTCCCCCGTTAATAATTAATGATTGATAAAGTATTTGATTCAGATTCTATTTTACAAATTGAATGAATAAATAGTCGCCTCAGGGCCCGTCACCACCTTATCGTCCTCTGGATGTGAGTAAAATCTGGACCTAAATCTGTGGTCACTATAAATGGAAGGAGTTTGAATGAGATGGAACTAAACCATGACCATAACAGGAGGGTTTAAGCTGATTTAGTCTGAGTTTACTGCTGTTTATTTGTAATATTTAACATGTTTCACATTCAGACCAATCTGATCTAAAGTGGGTCAAACCAGTCAAATAATGACATAATTAACTCTAAATACTGTCAACTTTTGTCCGTGTGGTGAACGTTGTGTGCAGAGTTTTCACATCAGACTAATGATGTCGACTGTTAATGAGCGACGAGCGCAGACCAGGCCTTTCATTTCCTGTCGACAAATGGACTTGTTTTGTTCTGGAAAACAGGAGAACAGTCGGATTAATGGGCTGAGTGGAAATGAGTTCTGGGCTTCCAGCTTTTCCTCCATCACAATGAGAGGTGAAGATAATAGGAGTCAACGTACGGAAGGTTTTTGATGGAGAGTGTTCACACGTAACAGAAGGTTCAGGACTGGGTTCAATCTGCTCCAACGCAGAGTGGAGTTTATCCACTGAATTCAGCTTTCAGACCTTATGGAATACTTTTAACAAGCCAAGGACACACAGGGGGAAGTTACAAATAAGGGTTTTAAAATAGAAAGAAAGGGGAAAATAAATGAAATACAAAATATATAGATCATTAATAATAATAATTAATACTTTTAATACTTTCTTATATATTTTACATGATTCTTGACTCTTAAACCAGAGTAAAGACTTGCTGTTGACTCCGCCTCCTTCCGGTCCAGTACCAATCTAATCCTCCTCCTAGTGTTTGGGCTTTTTACGGCGCAGTGTCGTGTTCTTCTGAAGATGACCACGTCTGCGGCTCTAAACGCTCCAGTTCTAGCCTGGAGGCCTCGTGCTGCCTCCGCCGCCGCCGTGCATGTGACGCCATCCGCTCACATGTCTGCGACGTGGCTTCGGGCTCAGACACATGGTCACATTTGTGTTTCTGTGCAGGCGCCGAAAGGTTGTGCAAATCTGTGTGTGCGCTCCCAGTGGGCGGAGTCCCAGCGGCGCTCATTGTCTCCGTGTATTTCATGTATTTATGGATGCCCTGGTATTTTCGGCTCCGTTTGGACACGGGCTCCTGGTCGTTAAATGCCACAGGGTTCACGATGTACTGCATGTTAAACAACGCACGCATTGACTGGACTATTACCATATGAGCCGTTTGTGTCGCACTGATGGGAGAAGAATTCAGCAGAAGGATTAAAACCACACTGGAAAACATAAGGGAACTGAAAAGAACTGAGTGAATCTGCTTCATTTATCGACTCTTATTCTCACTGCTTTAGAGAATAAACTACAGTATGAATGTCTATATTTATATGAACTCTTTCATGTCAAATATGTGCATTTAATTTGAACAAACCTCATTAAGCTGTAAATAAATAATTAAACTAGTCTTTGAAAGAATCAGTTATGATAGAAGTCATTGATTTGAGTCCATGACCTTTGACCTTTGAAGGGTCAAACTCGAGGTCACCAGTGTCTGTATTTCAACAATCTTCAATCAGATTCATCTCAAACTTCATGATAAAGTTTATTCACAGAATTCTTGATGAATATTCTAAATGTTCCCTTCCTTCTAACGCTCCATATTTTCATGGTTTATATCATGTAAATGGTTCCAGATCTCAGTCGAGTTCCTGTTGGTCACAGATAGAACTCATATATGGACTGTGATTGGATGAGCTGAGTTCTCCTCCAGTGGAAGTCCCGCCCACATCCAGACCAGGACTGGAACATAGAACAGAACCTGATAGAACCTCACACATAGAACCGGTTTTCATTCACATAGAACAGACGCTGACGTACACACTGGAACTGTTGTTCTCAGTTCTGTGTTTTTATTTATTTGTGTTTATTTCTGCTCTGGAAAAAACTCTAACTCTGACCCAGTGTTTTTGTCTCATTTCAGTCCAAATATCTGATCAGACTTAAAATCAGACAGAATCACCTCCAGAGGAACTGTTCAGTCAGATAGAAGAACTGATCTAGAAACTATAGATCTGGAAAATCTGACTGAAGGAATCTGACCCAGATCAGTTCCACTGGTTCCACTGGTTCCACTGGTGGATTTTTTTGATGATTAAAGTAAAAAAAAATCTTGAATTAAGCCAAAAAAAATCTGCCATTGGAACCAGTGAAAATGATCTTGTTCAGATTTATTGAAATAAGGTTTTCCAGATCTTTTACACTGGGGAACAATTTGAAAATAATTCAGTTGACTTAGATTTTGATGCTAAATCCAAACTTGTACTCAGTTTTTTTCTAACATGTCCAGTTTGTTCTCGTCCAGATAAACGGATCAGCTGGAGTCAGACTGGACTGGACACTAGAGTGTGCAGCTCCAACAGGTCAGGACTAACACCACTGGAGCCTTTGGACCAACACCAGAGTGTTAAATAAACACTGCACTCAGCCCTGTTTCTGTCAGATTTCATTGTACGTCAATATTTGAACAGTTTTATAAAACAAACACCTGTTTAAGTATTTTTTATATTTTTGAAGAAACGAGGATCCTCTTGTTCAAAAACTGGACGTGATGGAGAAAAACTGAGATCAGTTTTGGATTCTGCACCAAAAATGAGTTCAAAACAGCTGTTAGACTTAACTCCCCAGTGTTGTCTGTAAATCAGTTCTTCTATCTGACTGAACAGTTCCTCTGGAGGTGATTCTGTCGGACTTTAAGTCTGATCAGACATTTGGACTGAAATGAGACAAATACACTTGGTCAGAGTTAGATTTTTGCAGTGTTAGCTCCTCCCCCTTCGTGAACGTCGTCCTGTAAATGAAGTGACGCAGGCGTTGGTTGGAGCCTGAAGGAGCCGCTCATCCCTCATGCGTGGACGTCATCCACGCTCTGCACACTTGGCCGCTCATGCAGCCTTCAGGAGGAAGTGATGCCCGTCATGTCAGGATTAAGGCGTCGATTACACCAAGAGCAGATGGAGCAGAAAACGGCTCTAATTTGATCTGATGTGTGAAGGGTCTAAACGGCTGCAGACGTCCTGTCAGGAACCTGCTGGAGGTTCACCGTCCACCTTCAAAGCACCGCAGCCGTTCAGATCTGCAGCACATCACATGTTTAATTGGAGTTAAGGACTCAGAATGTGGACGTTCAGCCCAATACGTGTCATTTCTGTTTTAGAGGAAAGTCCAGGCTGTAAATGTAGAAACACGAGGAAAAGATCTACTCTGCAGAGTTAACCTTCAGGTGTCAGAGTGAGTAGATTAGGCATAAAAGGTCATTATCCCGACCAGGAAGTCCACGTGGAGCGTGAGGGTGAACCAAATACAACGAAATTGAGGTTCAGTGGGAGTGTTTACGGACAGACAACAAAAACAAATAAAACAACAAATATGAGTAAAACAACAACAAATATCAGTAAAAAAACCAGTTATTTACATTAAAAAACAAAGTATTGCAAACTAAGATATTTGTAAAACATAGAATTTAAGTAGTCGAACAAATTAATCCTAAAAAATCCAAATTTTTAAATGTGTTTTTTTGCAGATGATGAAACTCTGTCTGTTCCAAATTCATTTTATTATCAGTTGTGTTTTTAATTTGTTGATAATTATCCTAATATTTGCTGCAGAATCCAGTTTTGTTTTTTTTAGTACATTTCACTTTTCCATCCCAGTTTGACGAACACGTTTTGCTGCCGTTAAATGTTGTAAAATTTTCAGTTTTTGTGAGTTTTCTCTTTTCATTTTTTTCCATTTTCTTCTTTCTTTTTGAATCAGGTTTGTCTTATGCTAATATATTGAACACCTCCTTCACCTCTACCTCCAGTTAAAGTGGATTTTATACTTTTTTTTTAACACTTCACATGGTTCTTCTCTGCTGGACTTTTAAACATTTCACCATCAGACTCATTTTGGATTCGAAATAAGTAGATTTCATTCCTAAATTTCTGTTGCCATGTTCTCTTTGACACAGATAAAATCATACTAATAATAATAATAATAATAATACTGCCTACAGACTCATTAATTAGTTTTCCGTGCACAGATTGGACATTTCT
>JAPTYQ010116391.1:0-19914 GCA_029814465.1 Ostorhinchus cyanosoma
CTGGTCTCTTCCCTTTTTTTTTTTTTTTTAAACATTTTTTTACTGTTCTTCTTTCATTCAGCTTTATGACCTTGGCTCCCCAGCTGAATCCTCCAACACTATACCAGGCTGTTCTCTTAATGATGACCACTGCACCAATACAGAGCAGCTTCCATCTTGTGGCAAGAGAGGTCGCTGTCACAGTGAACGAAGCTCCTTCAGCTGCATATGTGAGCCAGGCTTTACAGGTCCACAGTGTGACCAAGGTAAGCAGAAAAAAATTCTAGTTAATTGGTAAAGTGTTTTTCTTCTAACGTACAGTGGGTTTTTTTTAGATATCTGTGGAGGCAGGAGTTTTAAGCCTCACAAAGTATACAAACCAAAGCATAACTTTTCTGGTGTGGGAAGATAACCTCGCATGACATAAAGCACTTTTGCAGAACGACATGCTTTCGCTGTGATATGCTCATGTTTTCATCTTTTGACAACTGAATTAATTGAACAAGCTCTGTGTGTGTGTTGATCGACAAGTCGCTCCAGAGTTCTCCTTTGATGGCCGCAGCCACATTCAGTTCCAGTTCTTGTGGTCCCTGCCTGCGAGACAAACCCGGGTCCAGCTTGGTGTTCGCACCCGTGCAGCCACCGGTGTTATCTTCAGCTTGCTGTCCCAGGAACAGAATGAATACCTACGATTAGAGGTGAGTCATGGCCGGTCATTCCCCTCCACCTTGACAGCTCTGATTGTTTTGTTTGTGAGCCTTAAAATGATGATTAGGACACGGACAATGATTGCTTCAACTGCTTGTCAGGCTGAGAATGAGTAATATCAGGGTTGGAGACATATGGGTGGATACTGAGGGGGTTGATGATTGACACATGTATGTTCTTGACAAGGACCTTCAGTAAGTCTGCAGAATACTGTCATTGAGAGGCTGCTATTTAAAAAATTAGGCCTTTTTTATTCAAGGTTATTTCTGTCTGCTTAATGTTTCTACCTCAATTCAAAAGGCAAGAAAGTAACTGTGCATTCTGCAATTTGAGAGCAGACTGGTCTTAAGTGAAGGTCAGATCCTCTGATCTGTGCTTGAGGGTTTTGACACAGCTAGCTTCAAGAAGGGCTCAAAGTCATGCGTGCATGCATGCTGCTCACATTACCACAGCTGAAGGAGAGTGGTGCTCGCACAGCATGCTTCTTCAGGAGACGAGTCTACTCCACTTTGCCAAACATCTGTAATAGCATGCCGCTCCTGTCTGGCACTGAGTGGATATAAAGCCAGTGTCAAAGTCTTTCATCTCAGTGAGTGACAGAGTGAGTGTGAACAGCACCTGCAAGAAAGTGGCCCTGTTAGGACTGTCACTTTTAGGAAACTCACAGGTCAGCTGTTTGCAGTGAACCTGTCTCCGTTATGGTGTATTCCAC
Source organism: Ostorhinchus cyanosoma (assembly GCA_029814465.1). Lineage (NCBI taxonomy): Eukaryota > Metazoa > Chordata > Actinopteri > Kurtiformes > Apogonidae > Ostorhinchus > Ostorhinchus cyanosoma. Next base: position 1,400 of record JAPTYQ010116391.1, read on the forward strand.
ACCACTGGTTCGTCTCAGAAAACATCCTGTTTTTGTGCTTGTTATCTGTTAGACAGTGTGGTTTAAACCATTGGCCTTGTCTCTTGTTCTTCTGTGGATCTTTGTATTACATAAGAACAAAACAATGTTGTCCCCCTCCCATAGAACAGTCCCACAGTGACAGGAAAAGGAAAAGGCTGTAGCCTTTACTGTGGGCTGTGAAGCCTCTCCGTGAAACCCTCTTTGGAGCTGAATTGGTGAGCTGTATAAAACATCTGATGTCTGTCTGCGGCAGCACGTTGAAACATTTTCAGCTTGGTTGTCTCAAAGCTCTTAGAAACACTTGAGTGCAAGCCTGGTATGCCTGCTGACAACAAGCCCTAATTTAAAGGGCTGTCTTTCTGCCCCTTTTTTTAAAGGGTAGATATGGGGTAGAGTGCACACTGAATAAATAACCACACTTTCACACAAAGGTTACCAGAGGCTAGCTGGGCATAAACAGCATGCAGCTCCCACAGGAGTATGGTGTCTCTGTAAAGAAAACATTTATCTAATGTGGCCCATGAAGGAGTTTTTCTTCTTTTTTTTATTTTTTGGAAAGATTGAGACTACTTTATCAAGAACACCATGTCCACAGATCAGCAGAACTGTAAACTGTAAAACTTTCTATTTCATTTCTCATTTCTATTTTTTTTTTTTTCAAATATCATCTGACTTCAGTTTATGAAAGTTCAAGCAAAGATTCCGACCTCAGAAATTCACTTGAACATTTCATGCCGGTGCTAGTGTACATCTCTGGGGGCTCTGCAGAAAGTTTACATAATCAGATTTTTCCCAGAGTATTGATTGAGTCCTTTGTCCTCTGCTTATTTTTGTTGTGGGGACTTGAGGGCAGGGTGAAGCAGTGGGCAGAGCAGTCAGCTTTTAAAGTGTGTGCATGTGTGTGCATTTCCAGTGGGGGAGAGGCATTTGAGATGCCCGTGCTGAGGGAGCAATAGTTAATGCAGGCCAGGCTGAATGTGAATTATCTTGCCCCACTGTTTCCAATTAAGCTTTGGACATGTACAAGCTGCAGTTATGGGAGCCCCTCATTGGTTGAGTCCATTGTGTTCGCTCATCCTTAACTGCAGAAGATAATTGTTGTTTCTTGTATACCTTCCCTACGGGATGACTCTGGCTCCTGCCACGCAGTGATGTGTAAGGCAGCTTTGAAAAGCATCATGGCAACCAAATTGCTGAATTAATTTTTGCTACTGAAATTTTCATGCAGTTCTGGCAGATTCACCACAGAGAGTCTTTTCTGCGTATAAGATTTCACAAATCATGCCTGGGCAAACCTTTGCTTCCTCTCCTTCACCATGGGAGCTGGCCTCCTTCTCATGTTATATTCTCAATCTGTTTGTGCCATGAACAGTGAAGTATGGCAGGAGTGTACGTCTGTCAGTAAAGGATATATGTGTTACCTTATTTTTATACTTTTACTGACACATGCAGACTTTGACACAGTGCTAGAGCTGTGCAATATGACCTCAATCTTATATCTAGGCAATAATCATTTCACTTTCAGGTAATTTATTTAACATTTAACATATCAAGATATACCGTATTTTGTGTAAAGTCAATATAAAAATAATTCATACAGAATGAACACATGAAAAGACTTGTTCCTTGTCATATTTTGAATCATATACTTCGAAAATAAAATGCACTTTCTAATATTTTGTGATTTTTTTCCCCCCTCTTACGTCTTATTCAGAGCCTGTTTTCAAGTTATAAAATATTAAAAGGCAAAGACAAGAAACTTTTCAACTACAATTGCTATCAGTTCTTAAAATCTGACCACGTTTGTTTGATGTTTAGTTGTATCTCTTTGTGGAATCATTTGCAGTATGCTTTCCAGTGTCGGACATTTTATTCCTAAACAACACTCATTTGACAGAGATAGGTTTTGTTTTCGTATAAACTTCTCCTTTTGCCATGGCTGGTTTTATGTCATGTTAGTCTCCTCCCTGTTTGTGTCATATTGATGCAAATTTTCAAAAGGGGTCCAGACTCAGCCCTGCAGATTATACGACCCACTTGATTATTTCAAGATCCATTTAATTACGAGATACCCCTACCCTTCCTCTGTTATTTACACTATGCGGAAGCCTAACTTTCAAGGTGCATCATGTAATAATCATGTCCTAGAGGTGTTGTGAGTTTCCAGCTAAACCGACTTGAAATTTCAATGCTGCACCCTTACACTTGGAAAGAATGCAAAGCCTCAGCCATCTGATGAAATATGACTAGAAAGACTATGATTTGCAACACAACAAAACAAAACAAACAATAGCGGGATATGAAATGATAGAAGCTTTTCTATCGTCACAGAATATATATACCAGTGCTCTTGTAGCAAAAGAGATCAAAATGTTTGGATATAGAAATACAAAAGTCCTCTCTTTGCCAGCTAATACTGGAGTTGGTATGGGGTTCTTCCAAAATATAGAAACATCAATCACACTTTTCAATATGGTAGTCAAAATTGCGCCTTATCTCAAAAGAACAATCAGGAAAGAGTGAAAGTGATAACAGCTCATAGTTTCTAAAGAAGTCCAAACTGAGGACTATGTAGTAGTCACTGAGGAGCTGTAAGAGGCTAGACTGGACGAGTGGAATCATTAGGTAATGATTAGTTGATAAATAACTGTCATTGATGGCCACTGCAGTAAATTGTCAGCTCTCTGTTCCCTTGTTCCTCATGTGTTCCTTAGTAACTGCACAGTTTTGTACAGCATATTGTAAAGTGTTGGCAGAACGGATCATTTTTAATGTAAGATTCTCATATCAGGAAAAATCTACTCTGTCGCAGGTTATTCAGGGTCTGGTGGCTGTTTTCTACAACCTCGGAGATGGAGATTACAACCTGACACTCCACTACCATCAGCTCAGTGATGGAGAGTGGCATGAAGTTGAGCTGGATCGCTTTGGGAGAGAGTTCACTTTGCGACTGGATGGTGGAGGGGGCCGACGAGAGGTTACAGCCTCTCCTGGGCGCAGTCAGGAGATAATTATAGACCCATCACTGGTGATGCTCGGAAACTCTTTTCCATCAGGACACAACCGGAGCTTTCTTGGTAGGTGCATGCTTATCTTTTCAAGGAAGCAAGACAGTTTGTATTGATATTCAGATAAGCAGGTGATTGGTTAATTGATTAACGATTTAGTAGGATGACATGTAAAGGAATTTATTGGCGATTTGTAATTGCACAGAAATTGGCCTGTGCTGTTAGTGAGTACTCTTGTTAAAATTAATGAACATGCAATTGAATCTGTGGCGCTGATGCTTCTTCATTTCACTTGTCCTGAGGTGCCATGACCCTTTCGTTTCATGCAGATGAGAGGGAATGAGTCAGAGGCACTGATCTCTATTTAAATGATGTGTTAGACCTCATGCTTCCCACAGAGTGAGCAAACTAACCAGCAGAGAAAATATCCAGCAAAAAAAACCTGCATGCTGACAGCTTAGCCTGAGGCTGTTTGTATGTGTGTGTATGTGTGTTTGTGTACGGTGGTCTGCTGGTGTGTCAGTGAGTTTGTTTAGGTGTGTCAGTGGGTGTGTGCCTTTGTATTTGACTTAACATCCCAGCCGGGTGTAAATGTGTGTCCATAAAAGATTTTGCCGGAGGACTGGTGTCTTAGCGTGTCTTTTAGCATTGTAAACTCTTTTTTTTTTTCCCCTCTCCCACTCTTTCTCTCTCTTCAGGCTGTTTGCGAGATCTGAGATTTAATGGGCGCTCTATCCCTCTGGATAGAGAGCAGCGTTCAGAGGGGCTTCAGGTGGTCACTTCCCAAGGCGTCTCGATGGGCTGCTCCTCAGATGCTTGCAGGAAGCATCACTGCTCCCCTCCCCTGGTCTGCGTGGACCTCTGGAGACATCACGAGTGCAGGTGCTGTAAACCAAAAGAATAAATCCAGGATGGTAATGACGCCTTACAGTATGCAGGCACATTCTGTACAGACAAGAACTGCATACCAGTATTTTTTTGCTCATAATAAAATTAGTAACACCCCAAACCTTCAACTTGTAAATTGTATAAATAAACAATGTCAAGACTCACACAATATGGATTCACTGCTGCAGTAAATCTATATCGCTATAGATTTAAGGAGAAAATAAAGCCACTGTCATTTGAAAAACTTTAGCAGAGTTTAAATGACTGCGATGGCAGGTTAAATGTGGTGAAATGATTTTTACTGCCATTTGTCAGCTTTTAAAGCTCAGGCAGTCATCTGTATGTACATGGTTTTATTGCAACATAGGCTAAAAATGAGCTCCAAAGAAAAGACAATACTCTGTCAAAGGGAATGGACGATTACACCATCTCTCAAAGACAGACAAGAAAATAACAGGGTAATTATAATGACTGAAAGAATTCATTTATGGCATTTCATACACATGGATTGTAGCTAAAAAGGATTTACATTAAGTGCAATAGATGAAATGCAAGTGAAAACCAATTAAAAGCAAAAAAAAACCTGAGAGGAGGGAAATGAAATGGCATAAAATAGCATATATCATATTTAGCTTGAAAAAAGAACAGAAAAATTAAGTGCTGGTGTGAGTTACATCGTAGCAAAAGTAATTAAATTGCCTTGAGGTTGTTTTGTAAAAAGCAGTTTATAGACGCTCTAGATCTACAGATTATATTAGAAGTCCACAGCAAACCATGTGTCTTTTGTAAACACAACACATGCAAGTCCACTCCAACACACATAAGTCAAAGTGTCCACCAGATGGCATCTAGGCTGAGCTCAGACCAGTTATACTCTGTGTCCAATAGTGTGTCAGCCTGAGAGAATAGCTGCTGTCAGGGTGTCAGCTGTCCCTTTAAACTCTGCAGGACCACTAAGTCTCCAAGCTGTGATTTCAAGTCTCTGAGCCAGTGTGAGACTTCTCACTGCAGTTGGATATCCATATAGTGTTATTGCAACACAGCCTCAGGTTATAAAGCGCTACGAAACGCAGAGAGTGATATTGAATGATATTCAGGGGGTACTTTGTACAAATATACTGAGGGACTACTACTGCAAAACCGATAGCGTCTCAATTTCATTTGCTTTTTTTTTTTTTTATTATTATTCAAGAAGAGTATAGTCGACAATCTGTAACCTTCAAAGAGCATATCTTTGAATCTGATACAAGAGGTGTAACTCCTGAGGGATTTATTTCTACACTGTCAGCTTAAGTTTCATAGCTCTGTAGTACTCAATGTTCTCTTTATCTGACAGATTCCTGAGAGTTTGGTCTCTCTGCTTCACATAAGTTACCTGTCTCTTTTTTTGTACAGGTGCCCCCCAGGCCACATGACCAAAGAGAGCTCTTCAGGTAAAGTGTGTGTCTACACGTTATGCGCCAGCCGACCTTGCCGCCATGGTACCTGTGTGGCTCACTCGCCCTCCCGCTACTCGTGCCACTGCAGCCAGGGCTACAGGGGACGGCACTGCGAAGTGACGCTCGCCATGTTCCATAATGAGGACAGCAACAGCCTCAGCCTCAGCTCCATGTTCGCCATCAGCATCTGTGTCATGGCCTTTCTAGGTAGCTATGCTGATTATGTCCTCTTCTACTTGTGGTAACTCACCACCGTCGTCAACTCTCCTCATATCCATCCATTTTCATCTCCCGATTGTACTCTTTTTGACCGTCATTATATTTTACTTGTGATAGTTTTGTTTTTATCCATTTGTTGTCTCTTCTCATGTCTTATAATGTCTCTTATATGTTTTTTTATGCCAATTTTATTTCTTTTTACTTGTGATATGTGACCACGTCTTGTAGAATATTTTGTTTTTGTCTGTTTGTTGTCTCTTCTCATGTCCTATAATGTCTCTTATGTTTTTTATGCCAATTTTATTTCTTTTTACTTGTGATATGTCACTACGTCTTGTAGAATATTTTGTTTTTGTCTGTTTGTTGTCTCTTCTCATGTCTTATAATGTCTCTTATATGTTTTTTTTATGCCAATTTTATTCCTTTATACTTGTGATGTGTTACTACATCTTGCAGAATTTTTGTTTTTGTCTGTTTGTTGTCATCCTCATGGTATAATATTTGTGTTATGTTTGTTTTTTTATCTGCAGCAGCCACAGTTTTTTTTTTTTTTTTTTTCCGTTGTTTACCATCCCTGTTTGGTTCTGTGAAACCTATTCATACACACCTCTTGTAGCTGTATTGATCTCCTGAGTTGTACCAGGATGTGATTTTTCCATGGGAGGTTGGTGGAAGCATGAAACAAATACCCATAGTGGAAGACGAGAAGGGAGGGAAACATTGTGTGTCTTAATTTGTGATTCACGGGGAAGCTATAAAATTCCCCGGAGAATCGGTGAGTTTCTTTATGTGTTTTTCTATATTTTTCATCACTTCTGTGTCCCTTGTCTCTTCCGATATTCCGCTGTAGCTTCAGAAGTCAATTTCACTCACTGCCTTACTTTTTATCTGTCCAACTTATTTTATGTCCCGCTGTCCGCTCATTTTACCCGCCCAATGTCTTTTCCTGTCTTTCCTTACACATTTCCTTGTACATTTACTTTTTCCCAAGCCGACCTAAATGAGTCCATATTGTGCACTTCAGTGTTGTGTTCAGGGTTTAGAGCTGTAATCAAACACACAAAACAGCAAAAACCTCCAAAGTGAGGCTAGTTTTCGAGTATGAAGGATTGTCCTCTGAATCACACTTAATCTAAGGGTGAAGGATGAAAATATAAAACCAAACATTCATTACAGCGTTCCTTGACATACTTATAACTGGACATCTATGATCATGCAGACAAAAACCTGCAACATGCACCATTTAGAAATGGGTGTTTCTATGAAACTGGTCCCTAAAAACAGGACAGAGGGGCTAAAAAGTTCAAACCAGACTAATGTTATGATGCAAGTTTGGAAGTACTTTGGGTCTATTTAAAAAAATAAATATTTATTGAGATAAGAGAAAGTATTTTTCAGATTTTAATTATTTTCATACATAAATCTACATGTAACACAGTGAAAAAGACATGAAAATCATATGCAACAGTTTGGTTTTTTTTCAGATCTTTTTATTCTCTCACAGGAACATTTTGGGCATCAACCTAATTATGCAAGACAGAGTGTTTCACAAAAATGACCGCTGTTACAAAATCATTTGCAATTTATTTGTGTTTAAATGGGCAGGTTCTGCATGTAACTCGAGTGGGCATGATGAGTTCCACACAAAACCTGGAATGTGACTGAGATTCATGAAAAACCCACATGTCTGGATTAGAAAAACTGATAGGATCAACACATTGAATACAGTGTCTTTATTTATAACTTTATATACAACCATTTGATGCCATGTTTTCCAGATCAAATGCACGAAAACCTAGTTAGCTTTTCATGCCCATATTTTGCTCCTATTTTTGGCCCCAATATTTTATCAAAAATTCATTAATTTGGGAGTGCTCAGAGCATTTATCTGACGTCATCCTAAGGTACATCTTGTAGGGGGGAATATGTCTGAATTAGTCTTTTATTTTTTGGGTCTGAAAAGCTGGAAAAATGCCAGGTACCAAAAATGAACCTAGTTTCATAGAAGCACCCAGATATTTTTGAACTTGAAACAAGGATAGTGTCGTCCCAGTATAATATTTACTGCATATAGTAAAAAAAATTACTGCAGTGACTCTTAGTTGCTCACAGGGGACAAAGCCCTTCAAAATGAAAGCCTCACCCCATTGTATGTGAACGTTTTTTATTAGTGTTAAATACTTAATAATACCAGATATGAAATAATATTTATAGTGTTTGAATTTATACTTGAACTAAAAGCTAGGATAAAGTCTCTATATCAAAACAATGGAACAATGTTATTGAATCAATTGTTAAAAATGCTCTTCAGGAATATTTAAACAGCACAAGTAACACATTTATTAACCCAGCTATATTATTGAAGTAAGAGCGTTACTTGTGCTTTTGAGGACAGTTGCTTCTGTAGAGGTTTAGAGTTTTATTACTCATTGAGTGACCAGTTAACTGCAGCATCTTATCACATTCGCAAAACACCACAGCAGTCGTGAACCTGTGAATAACAAATCAGCTTATTCTAAATGAAAATATTAAATCAGAAGTAACAGACCTGATGCAATGAATCGCCAATGTGTTAAGAAACAAGTGTTTCTTTGTCTGATTCTTCAGATCTTCTAGAAATAATATTAAGTAATTATAATATACTGTAGAGCAAGTTCATTAATTAACTCAATCTATATTTATAAGGTTTATCCCTTTGGCTCAAGAGTTTTTTTTTATGGTGTTAGAGGCTTCAGGGAAGGCAGTAAACAATTCATACTGTGATAAATAAAATATCAGAAGAACGTGGAATTAAAGCAGAAAGAAGAGTATAAAGAGTACTCAACTGGAAAAGTGATGGGATTTACAAAGATGTTTTGAGTAGACTCTCAAATGGCACATCCTGAGAGCCTCAGACCACCACCAAAAAACCTCAGTGTGGCTTTGAAGACAGAGTTATCGGATGATCTGAGGCTGCACTCTGACATATAAGGGGTCACAAGTTTAGAAATATATACAAGCGCTCCACTGCTGAGTGTCTGGTAGGTGAGGGGTAGAATCTTAAAATCGATAAGTGTAAAGGGAGGGTTATGTGATCTTTTTGTGCCTGAACTCGGCTGCTGGATTTTGAAACTTGGAGTTGGCGATGAATGATGCCCGAGCAGAGAGTGTTTTTAATTGAAAAGGTTACGATTGCATGGACTGTGTTTTCTATGTGCGCTGCGAAGACAACCCAGATAGAAAGAAACCAAACTCTAGACACTAAACTTAAATAAAACCACATGGTCTTGTATCAAAATGCAAAATCTGTCAGTTGGATAAGCACGTTTCTTGAAATTAGTCCATTAAAGACCATAATAGCACGGAAAAAAAAAAACATCTTATAAATATTATTAAATTGACAAGTTATGTAAATGGTTTCTGATATTTAGTTTGATTCAAGTTCATCCTCTGGCTAATCTAATCTATATTATTAACCCGCAGTTATATGTGTTTTCTCTACATTAGATGAAAAACCTACTTGACAAGATTTTCTTTGTGTAACAAAACAGAAAAATTCATTATGCAGTATATCTGAACTGTACACCCAAAGCACTTAATTAAAAGAAAAGACAATCAGATATGATACTAACATCTGAAGGGTGTTGTTTGGCATATCAGCATGAATATTTTAGGAAGACAAAACCCACAATTTACAGACTTGCTTTTGTGGCGGTGTTATTACGTATTAAAGACAGTGGTTCGACAGTAAAAGCCTCATTCTTTTGGCTTTCCAGGCACGTACAATCGTCTGTTTGTGAGGGGTAGGAAACGTAATATTTTATCACGTAACCTAGTGGGGGCATTAAAAATTGGAACAAAGCTCAAAATTGGTCCTTGAGAAACACCACAAAGTTTTTTTTTTTGTTTTTTTTAAATAAGAAACAGCAACATTTAAAACTGCACTGTAACAGGTCTAGTGCATACCTCTGGACACTGACTCTCCCATGTGAATGATCTAGTAAAAGTATGGTTATAGTCTCAAGAACTGCATTAGAAACTAGTAGGACGTGGTGTCGGTAACATATTTTCAAGCTCTTTCGAAATTCAGTTTTATCTCTACCCACAAAACAACACACAAGAAGAAAACGAACCATTTAAATCGCAGCTACGGCTGAGGAAAATGATACAGCTTTAGTTAATTCTATGTCTTTTAGCAGGGGAAATGTCTTTTTATGGTCCTCACAAATATAGCGGGTCAAACGTGTGTATTTGTGTGTGTGTGAGTGGTTGCATGTTGTTGCACTCACTACCCTCTGTAGGGCCACATTGCTGTTTATGAGTCTTTCTGTCAGAGACGGGCTTATAAAACGCTTGGGCAATTCAACGCGCTGTCCCTGCCTCTATAACTGACTCAACAGTCCCTCCAGGCATGTGGCTAGTATTGGGACATCAGTTATTCTGACACTCGAGAGTGAAACGTATAAAGCAGTCTTCAATATTTGATAATGAATTCAAAGATAATAAAGTGTGACCTTGGCATCATTCATGAAAATTCATGTGTCGCTTGCATACAAAATAAAAGAAGGTAGTTGTGAAGCGACTCGGCTGCTGTTGCTGATGAGGCGTTTGGTTAAAGGCGAGCATTTGTAGCATAACACAAAGAAAAGCAGAAATTTTAGATTCTCTCTTCTGTTGCTCCGAACATTCACACACACACACACACACACAAAAAAAATAATAATAGAGCGAATGTATATTAAAATGTTCCGAATTATGAAGAAGTTTGTATTTTATCCGAGGCTTATTTAAATTTCTGACCTCAACACAGGGACACACAGTCTTCCACCTCAACAAGAATCACTGACTTCTCCATCTCCTTCTCCTGTATAATTCAGATTGAGAAGGTGACACGACTCATTAAAGATTGAGTAAAATACACCAAACAAACCTTGTTTTATACTTCTCTTGCATTTAATTCGATTTTCCTAAGGCAGAAAGATGAAACCAGTTGTACAGTACGTTGGTGTTTAATGATGACCCTCATCACCACAGGAACCACGAGCATAAATACACACTTGCTCACACACTGCACACATGCTGCACTAAACGAGACTGCTAGCTGGGTGCTAAATTAAAGGGGGACTCCTGCACCGCCTCATCGTGCATTAAAAGTTAAAATGATCATCTATTATTAACTTTTACATAAGCCATCACAGACCGACCAGAATGTGAGTTCAGCACGTGTTATTGACAGAAGCAGACGAGTCGATGTCTGTCCATGTCTCATTAGTCTAGTGTCAAATCTGATATTCAGGTTTCTTTCTTTTTCTTTTTTTGGAACAATTGGGGAAAAAAATTTGGTTTCCATATGGGCTCTGACACCAAGTGATCATGTTAAGTGCCTGTTCTTTTTATTCCCTAAAAGATTCATAAATAAATTATTTTTTTTTCCACTCATCCCATCTCTCACCTGTCTCGTTTCTTTTGTTCTCTTTTTTTTTTTTCTTTTCCCCCTCCTCCTCTATCCATACTGATGCTTCATCCCATCTCATTTTTTTTCCTCCTAATGCTTGGACTGAGTTGAAAATAAATGGGTAAATTGTTCCGATCGGGGTATGTTGTTAGTTGGTTAGTCTAAACTCATTTATAATGTAGTGTCCAGTCCAGGCTAACATCATAATACCCTGTTCACAGTAACAGTTAGAGGGCATAGAGGCAGCAGCATTATGGATTGATGAATGACTGTGATGCTTGTTCTCCACCCTGAGTGATATTGATCTCACTGGAACATAGCAGCTCACCCCTACGCACACACACACACAACTTCAAGCTGGAGGCATATGGTCAAGGTTTTACAAATGTGTGTATGTGTGTTTTTACCTGTGCGTGTCATGCCTGCGTGCAGTGAGGGTGTATTGAACTCCCCCTCCTCTAGAGATGTGTTTAATATCTGTTCTGGTGATACTGAGGGTCTAGGTGAGTGCAGGCCTGCAGGCAGCACCTCAGAGCAGGTAATTCTGAGGCCAAAAGGAGGAGGAGGAGGAGGAGGAGGAGGGCTGGCGTGTTGGCCTCATCGAGATTCTGGCGTTTTCTGCGTTGAGCTGAAGCCATAGGGTCAGGTGATCGATACAACTATCCCTCCACTTCATACTGTGAATGACCAGCTGAGGAGCGATGGGGAAGCTTACCATCTCTCTTTACTGTTTCATATGCGAACGGCATAATAATTGAAAACTGTAGTAAACAGTAGCTGAGGCGTTAAAAGATGTTTCAGGCAGTGGAGAAAAATAGATGATGATTTTTAATTGAGATAACACTTTTATAGTGAAGATATCTCTCAGGGAGTTGTTTTTCTGTCTTTGTTTATGAATACCTGCCTGTTAGTGTGACCCCGAAGAGCAGTTGACGCTTTATTCTCTTTCAAAGCAATTACTTTAAAAATCCAGACTAATGTGATTACCCTGCATTTCTCAGAAGATTTCCAATTAAATTGATACTTAGCACACACCATATAAACTATTCTAGTTGAAATGGAGCCCATCTTGTGTGAGAGATAAAAGCCAGGGCCAGACGTAGGCCATGGAGGAACTGAAAAATAGAAACACTGAGAGACTTAACGAGTAAGGAAGGGAAGAGGGGTTGAGACAGGGGGAAGTTCCAATACAGAGGAACAAGAAAAAAGAAAAAGAATTACAGAGATGAAAAAAAAAAAAAAGAAAGAGTCAAGTGTGAACTAGTAAAAACAGATAGCCAGAATGAGGGGGAAAAAAAAAAGAGTAAGAAGGATGGCAGATGGGAGAAAAATATTGGTTGAGATTAATGGACTTTAAAGGTCAGTCCAGCATGTTGTATAATTCAGCACACAATAGCTGTGATTGATGTGTATGCTTTAGGACCTTTCCTGCTCGGCTCCCGCAGTATTCCACTCTCCGTTCAGCCGAGCCACTGAGGCTTTGAGTTTAAGCTGGGAGGAGTACAAATTCAGTTAATAGGTTTCCAAGGAACTGCGGTCTTTGATAAGACAGGAAACAGCAACTTCAAAGGGAATAGGTGGAAAGGTGGTGCCTCCGTTTCCATGTATGTTCCATTAGTATGTCTTAACTGTACATCCACTGGAACTAATAGGTCTTACAGGACAAATCAGTGTGATGGGGAAACCGTTTAGAGTCACATATTATTTGTGTGCTCCATGTATGTACTTCACTTAAAAGGATGTCACATCACAGATTCGGTGTTCTGTTACAGATAATTTAAAAAAAATACATATACCCACACAGTATGGCTAATATAGAATTTAGGAGCATTTCAGTGTTTATATCATCACTTCCACTTATGTTGAAAATTCCATTTACACCCCAAAGATATGTTTCAGTGCTCAGAATCTCATTTTAATTATGTGAGAGTGCTCCCGCTGTGTTAACCTACTCTCTGGCACCCCTCAGTGTTGATGCTGGGCCTGTTTCTCTACTCGTGCTGGAGGAGACACAAGGGCCTGAAGGAGGGTGTGTACCATGTGTCTGCACACCATGGGGAGTGGGAGGACATCCGAGAAAATGTGCTTAACTACGACGAGGAAGGTGGAGGGGAACAGGATCAGGTACGAGACGCTGTGAAATGCAAAACATAAACAGATGCTGGCATTTACACAGGAAGGAGAGAGAAATCCAAAGCATTTACCACAGCTATCACAGCTGTTTTAGTTCTGTGTGTTTTGAATATCAACCCACAAATGGAGGGCCATACACAGCTTATATAACAACAACAACAAAAAAGAGAAAAACAAAAGCAAACCTCCCTGCTATGATAATTGAGGTACTTGTGTTAAGTTTAGTCTATTACGATTCGAAGGGAGAAATTGTACTTTTTACCTCACTCCACTTATTTGACAGTTATCCATTGGTTTGTAAGCTTTTTGGCATTTGACATGATACAAAAAGCAGTGTGTAGTCGAGCACACGTTTTCAAGTTCTTAACAGATCCACCACACACTGATTTTTTACTCTAAACTTCAATGAATGTTCAAAGCATCTGATATCTGACCAAAAAAAAAAAAAAAAAAGAAAAGGAAAAAAAAAATCAAAGTTTAAAGAAAGAGTCCAAAAATTTAAAACAGATTTTGTGTATCAGAACTTTCTTTCTTCTTTCATCTCCCATTAATCATCTGAGGAACCCTTGCATTTATCTGCCGTACTGTTATATAAAAGTGGATATAAAGTATAAAGTAGTTACAAATTCAGCCTCCAGAAGCTATAACATTTAACATGCTGCTCTAACACTGATGCTTCTATTAATAATGTAATGCTTTCATATACAATAATATATTAATTCAGTGGGCCCGAATGAGTACTTTTACTTAAATACTTAACTACATATTGCTGCTAAGTAACACCCACGTACTTTTCATGCTTGAATTCTGTTTGTAATGGAGTACTTTTGCTGCACTGGTGCTTTTATTTAAATAAAGGAGCTGGATATCCCATCCACCTCTGCCTCACAGTAAAATCTGACTGAATGGCATTTGCAGGTGCCTCCAAATGAAAACCAAATATCCATTCCCTGGAGATCTGAGGGTGTGAGTCAATTAGCTGAAATTAAGCAAGTATACACCAATAACTGTTAATGCGTCTGTTTTAATAGTGCTGGTAATAGCAGTTTCCCCCTGCAATCAGATAATTAATTACTTGGCTAATCAATAGTGCTGTTGTTGCCAGCATCTCTTCCTACATGGTGGATCTTGGTCTTAGTCTTAAAACAGGTTCATTTGCTGGCAGAGGCATTAGCTCAGCTACACTGCTCACAACACAGATTGGTGTCATGTGCTAATGTTGTTTTTCATTATCTCTTAAATTCTAAAAAGAAGAAGAAGAAGGAAAAAAACACTGTTCTCCTGTTCTCAGTTGCTGTTTAATCACTTGCTTTTCCCTGTGTTGCTGTATCTTCTTTGTCTCAGAATGCCTTTAATATGGTGGAGCTGCAGCGCTCCCTCCAACCCAGCCCTGCACAGTCGCTTCGGTACAGCTATCCACAAAGCATTATCTCCTACCCCCAGACTAAACTACCCCAGGACAACAGCAAGAAGGGCATGTCAAACGGGAATGGCAGTGCAGCCATCGCCCTGCGTCTGGCCATTCCTCCATCTGAAACAGAAACCCTCCCCTCCCCTCTGACTTTCCGCCGTTCACAGAAAACCCTGTCCTTTTCCAGTCAGGATTTGGCCCGCTACCTGTGTGAGGTTATCAGGGACATGGAGCACCCAGAGGAGCTCGGTACCATGACCACACCACGCCGTCCCTCCAGAAAGGAGCGTGGCCTGGCGGCGGTGCGCTCCCTGAGCTCCCTCAGTGCATCTCAGGGTTCAGAAGTCAGGCTTCAGGCTGCTCAGAGCGGCCGCCTGGACAGGTTCAAAACCCTCCGAGCTGTGGTTAGTGATTTGAGAGGAGACTCCAAGACTCCGGAGGGCCAGAGAGACAAAATGAAGGAGAGCAGAGGGCAGTTGAATTGTGAGAAGAGTGGGTAAGACTGCACTCGGATAAACACAACTGAAACTTGCGAAAAAGCAACACTTATAAGAGGGCGAGGGTGGAATTCCAAAGGGAGATAATTAAATGTGAAATACTCTGAGACTGGGAGGTTGCCCAGGGTCTATGTGAAGTCTGCTATAAATGTACTGTATTGATGAAACTTTGAACAGTTCTTTGATATAAAAATGTTTACCAATGAATGATAAGATGTAATGTATTGTTTACTTGGCATTGCACTGTACAGTATTTATTCCAATGAAAGCACTTTTGGAAGCACCCTGTGTCACAGCATTCATGTCATAAAACTCATAAGAGTAATGTCTGCAAGTAAGAAGGCAAATGAATTTCCCATGAGAGAACCGGGTCCTTTTTGTTGTTAATGACTCATGAAATCATTTATGTGACAAAGATGATTTTGTTTCATTTGTATTATCTATTTCCTTTTAAATAAATATCTTTGATAATATTTTGAGTTTGATCTTGTTCAAACATGAGTTCAGATTAGTGATCATAAAATTTCTGTTTTTGAAGTTCAAGCCAACTTTCATCATCAAATATTGATGCAATGTTTTTTTTTTTCTTCCTGTCTGCTCAACAGACACAAAGTAAAACATCTTTGTGATGACCTACACATGGAAACGACTTCTAAGCATTTCCAGTTCATTTACGTGGCTTTGCTTCTGGCATTGATTAGGAGGACAAAATGTATTACTTAGGAATAAACTAGAGCAGCTGTTCTCATCTTCTTCAACTAACTATTATTATCTCCAGAAACAAGACGCTTTCATGAGAAGAACAAAGTCAATTTCAGGATTAATCATTCATGTCCAGTGCCTGCAGCCTTCTGACCTGAGCTTCTGGGAATCTCCAGCATGAACTCAAAAGCGTTGGGGCTCCCAGCAGGCTGCCCTACACCATATTTAATTGGCTGGTATTACTGGAGTTAAACAGCTGTGACACTGGAGCACGCCGCTGGGGAGGAGGCAAAGCTACTGCACGCTGCTGATGGTCTTGATGCCTGTATCTGTTCTATCTATACACCTACATAATGCATCATGCTGAGAGATGTTGGAGGCGAAGAGCTGGTTTCAGATCCTGGAAGAAATCTCATGATTATCCACTTTGAATTAACAGGTCTCGGGAGTAATTTACACATGAACATCCAGAAGACCATCACTGTGTTCATGCAATGGCTCATATACATCTATGTATGATTTCTAAATTATGTATATGAATCCATCAGTCTTGGCCTGTCATTCTGAGACAGTAAATGTTTTGTGCGGATGCATACTGCCATCTACTGTACATCTGATGATACTACACCTGATAAAAAACTGCAGCTCATTACTTGAGATTTGCAGTTTATCTCTGCGGTGCACACAAGTGGGATTTCCAAAAGTAGGATCTGAGGATCCTTGAACGAGTTTGCAGTTAGTTATCTCTGCTAAGGCAAATTACAATTTTGTTCTAATATCCTTCCGGTTATTAAAGATATTGTTTGCATGATTAATTACTAAGCTTTAATGACTAAGCTACTTGATCACAAGACTCATTCACTGCAGCATTTCAAAGAGAAAACAGTTGTATAACACAAGTCAAGTTTAGAGAAAAAGGCGAAATAAAATCAAAAATATGACTGAATGCAAGTCTGTCTCATCATAAATATGTAGAAATAGGAATAAATCATCAACTACACAACACAAAGAATATTTGTAGAAAACAGCAGGATGAGTCAGTCTGTTTTCTTTTAATCATGGTGTGTCTCTGATTTGTGCAGTATCTGTTGCATTTATTACGTCAAAAAAAATCAATTTTTTATTTCAATAGGTGTAATTTACCTTTCTGCCACTAGAGGGCACTCTAAGGCTTTAAACAATTAGCAAGGCAGGGACGAAAACACTGAACAAGTGCTATAAGGACATGAAAAATCTGAGGAAATGAACAGGATGCAGGAAAGATTTAATGAGTATGAAAATAAAAATCTTCTGATTTTATTTTATTTTTGCAAACAAGGAATTCAGCATTCAATCCAAACTATGTAAATCTACTGGAGTTAACGAAATAGTAAATAAAAACTACAAGAAATCAGCTTTATTTTTGTTTCCCTCCTTTGCCAGTGAATAAAATAGCTTTGTACCATGTGTGACAATAATACAAATTATTTGATACCATGAGTTCTACCCTCAGTGTCTTTCTACATAACTGACAAACAAAACTAAAATAGATAGAAACCAAAATAAAACTGGTCAGTTTCACACAAAAAGCAGCTTATTCACTCTCAAATTCAGCTGAAATCGAAAACCAAACCTAAGACTTAAAAATAATGGAGAAAAAAAAACTTTATAAAAATAAAAAACAATCACAAGTTCATTATTTATGTTGACAAAAAATAACAAAGCTTTGCAGTAAAAAAAAAAAAAAAACAGAGCTGATGATAATGAAAGACAAAGCCAAGTTCTGCTAAAATGTATGATTCAAAATTGACCCATAAAGACCCAGTGTTACTTTTGTGGCACTTCCCAAATACATTTTTCTTTAGATTTCACCTTTCTTCAATGATTGATCAGCATTTGTTATAATATTATCCTCTGTATTTTGTGTTTTTGGGGTTTTTTTTCAATGAAAATCATGTATTTTCCTGTCCTTAATTTATTTATTCATGTAGATGTTCACAGAAACTTAGATTAACATTGAGAGTTATTATATCAGAAACAGAGAAAACTGAAGAAATAGTGACTTTTTTCAGCAAAGATGTCATTAACTGAACATAAAATCAAGTGTGTCCATCCACTGTCATCGATCCAACTCCATGGGTTTTACTGCTGAATCAATGTTGTAGAAGATGACAGTGTTTCCACGGTAACTACGGAGCCTCTGAACGTCCAAATGGGTCATATCTGATAACTATGAAAAGATGCATTTTACACCAATTATTTACATGTATAATGGTTCAAAAGTTATCAAATATTTTAGATCAGTAGATGGTTTTGGTTGCCATTCTGTTTGGGTCTTTATGGGTTAATATGACATCAGTTCATTTGCAATTTTAAAATGTTTAAAGGCTGAAAAATGTAACACTGTGTATTTAAGTGAACACAGATTATGGTTTACTATTTGCTATAACAGTATAGACGACTTTATTGCAAACAGTGTAAATGCCTTAGCTCATCACACTAGCTTGTATAAAAACTAGTCAAGTGTGGAAGCTGCAGAACTTAGACACTTTATCTTGTCTTTTGGCAGCGGTGATACTACAGATTATATATGCTTGTCTTCATATCAAACCTGTGATCACCGCATCCTTTTCTTGCAGCCCGAGAAGAGCTGCAACAGGATGAAGCAATATTTACTCAGGGACTATCTGGATAGATGATACACTGCCTGACTCTGTGTGTGTGTGTGTGTGTGTGTGTGTGTGTGTGTGTGTGTGTGTGTGTGTGTGTGTGTGTGTGTGTGTG